>CAKNXH010002384.1:7157-123677 GCA_932178445.1 Andricus quercusramuli | reverse complement strand
AGGGTGTGAAATTTTGCGATTCAGGAATTCCGAAAATATATGAATTCAGGAGATGCGGGGGTTCAGGAAATTGAAGGAATTCTGGGAATTCAAGAAATTCAGGAAAATCAAGTAATTCCGGAAATTCAAGTAATTCAGCGAATTTAACGAATTGAGTAAATGGAGTTACATGAATTCAGGTTATTCAGGGAGTTCCAGGAATTCGCAAATTTTAAGGAACTGAGGAAATAAAAGAAATTTGATGGATTGGGAGAATTCAGGAAATTTAGGGAATTCAAGAAATTCAAAGAATAAAGAGAATAAGATCCTTCAAACAAATTTTATTTTATTTTCAGTTATACCTTAGAATATAAATATACATAATTATTTTGACTTTGAAGGAATGAGTTTTTATATAGTTTCTATTTTCTCATATCATTATAAAAATTGTACATTTCTAAATATGCGAGCAAAGTCACCTATTGATAGAAGCGCCACTATTCAAACTTATTTGATTCGAGATGCGAAAGTCAGTCAATAAGGCCCTTAAATTCAACTTTTGTTTTCTTTCTCTGAATCGTAGAAGAGATTAAACAATTGACGGTTCTTCTAATATTTTAAATGCATTCAAACCTGGATCTCGTGCCGGTTTTTGGACTGACGGTGACTTTGAATCCAGCCTCTCCAAACGTAAACAGTCAAGGGCGTATGAACCGTTTTTGGTGAATTTTACTGCGTGGTAAAAAATATTTTGAAAATTGTTCTTCTGATACGTAGGCAATGGTAAACTAAATATTTAACGGGAATAAGACAAAAAGTTTACTGTTACACGTTGAAATTAATGTGTTTCTTGCTCACGTACTTAAAACGTTTGCGGGCCGTTGAGCATCTTGTTTGAAATGAGAGCTTTGTCTTGAATAATCGTTCCTGATACTCTGCCTCTCACTTGATTGAACTTTCGAAGATAGCAGCTCAAAAAAAAACATCACTCTTTTGCAAAACAAAACGAAGAACACAGTTTTCACAATGCTCATATTACAAAAGATTGCAGTGGAACTCCGATGCTTGAAGTCGACCTGACTTCTTTTTCTATCATGTGAGGTAGACAGAGACGATCCGATTGTGTTGCAATGACAGGTCATACTTTTAGTTTCGAAAAAATCATTCTCTCTCTCTCTGTCTATCCGAAACTTCTCCTTTCTCTTCATTGTTTTCTTTGTCAAATCGTAGAGTCTATTGGGTAGCTATGACAGCGCCACCAATTCAGAAGAAATTTGAATTCCAATTAGGTATCAACAAGATATTACTTCGCAATATATATTCGCGTGTCAGATGGCGCTATGTCAATATCAAAGACAGGCATATTCGATCGCACAAAATAATCCAAGTGGTCCCATCGGCTGCAGTTGGCTTGAGGTATCAAAAACTCAGTGATGATGGTTGACGCGAGCTTGTTATCGGGCTTCGAGTGAATTCACGCAACGTTATGATGTAGTAATCCAGCTAGGCCGTTAGGATAAAGCGCCTTACCGCAACGTTCCTGTTCTGTCACGCCTGAGTAGGCACCTCAATTCTCCCATGGCTCCTCTCAACAATACTCGCGGCGCGGTGTCAATTTTCAGAAACACTAAATCAAGGATCACTGAATCCAGGCTTGACTGTTTTACTTAATTATTTTTCAGTTTCTCTGAATCAAGGCAACGGCCATACCACGCTGGAAACACCAGTTCCCGTTAGATCACTGAAGTTAAGCAGTGTTTGGCGCTGTTAGTACTTGGATGGGTGACCGTTCGAGAATAATACTACTGCGTTGCTGTTGGTGGTCGTGGGTGTGGTGAGCCCACACTTGTAGGTATTTACTACAAGAAACTACCCACCTAGAAACACTACCCGAATCGGGTAGTGTCACGCCTACCCCTAGAGGCTCGCCGAAAGGGAAATGGCCTAATGGTATAAAAAGAATCAAGAAAATTTTTTGTAATTCGGAGACTTGGAGAAATTCAGAGAATTCAATCAATGCAAATAATTCTGTCAATCCGGAGAATTTTAGTTATTCCAGGAATTTAGAGAATTCAGGGAATTTAAGGATTTCAAGGCATGCGAAGATTTGCGGGACTTCAAAAATTCAAGGATTTGAGGAAAATTAGGAAATCCTGAAAATTTGAGGATTTTAAAAACGTATACAAATTTAGAGAAACTAGAGAGAATTTATAGAATTCCGCGGAAGATGAACAATTTCGAAATTATCTGAAAGACTTTAAAAGTATTTCAAACAATTCAAGAGAATATAAAGAATTTAAAGCACGCGAAAGAATTTTAAGAAATTTAAGCTTATTCTTAATAATTATAAATAATATAATAATGAAAGACGTGGGAGTGTGTGCTGAAATTAGTATGAAACTAAAAAAACATAGTGTTTAGTTTAGAGCCCAAGAGAAGCTCTTCTAACGTGGAGGTATTGAATGATCTTACATCAATTATTTAACTAGAAAGGGGGGCTTGAAATTAAGAAGGGTGATTCAGAATCACCCCATCCATACCTTTCCTAGCTGCCTTTTCTTTTAATTCGAATTCGCTTTCTCTTTCACACCCTTTAATTTTTCTGATACATTTTTTAATTTTATATTAGGGGCCGTACTTAAATTACGTAACGGATTATAGGCCCTCTCTGAGACCCCCCCCCCCCTTCCTCCTGTAACGGACTGCAACAAAATATTTCTACCCCCTCCCTCCCACTCTTTCTGTACGAAATTTTTGGTTTTCAAAAATTCTTTACTAGTTATTGCTAGTAGAATGAGGCAGGATGTACGAGAACTTCATTTTAAAAATTCCCCTATTTTTCCTCGTCTAATTTTTCATTTTCCTTGATCATTATTATTCAAATACCTGAATTTTAATCTTGAAATACTTTTAACATAGAATCTTTTATGAACGGAATAAAACAGTATTTCAGATACAAATTTGAAATTTTCAAGTTTATTAATTTATTTTAAACTAAAAAAAATGTCTTTTTTAATATGCAAGATGGCTTTTTAACAAAATAGTTGCATTCAAAATCTAAATATATAATTTCCCAAGAAAAAGTGTCATAGTTTATATTTCAATCAAAAAACATTAAATTTATACAAAAAAAATGTTTTTTAATCCCAAAAAAACGAATTTTCAACAAATGAAGATTTTTCTATGAAGAAAGAAAATTTTACCTGAATTGTTAAACTTTCAAGCCAAAAGATGAATTTTTGCTACAAAAA
This sequence comes from Andricus quercusramuli, assembly GCA_932178445.1. Classification (NCBI taxonomy): domain Eukaryota; kingdom Metazoa; phylum Arthropoda; class Insecta; order Hymenoptera; family Cynipidae; genus Andricus; species Andricus quercusramuli. Next base: position 120,447 of record CAKNXH010002384.1, on the reverse strand, counting down.
TTGAATTTACAAACAAAAAATATGACTTCAGCAAAAAAAATATTTTTCGAGGAAACTGATGCATATTTATCCAACAAAAATGAAATTTAGAACCAAGAAAATGATTTTTTCGTCCAAAAGAAAAGAAGAATTTTCAACTGAAAAATATCAATATTTAAAAAAATGGGAAAGATACATTTTCATTTTCAAAGCTAATTTCAAACAAAAAGAAAAGACTTTTCCACTAAACAGTTAAATTTATAACCAAAGACATAAGCCTAAAAAAAAGAATAATTTTCAACAAAATATTTAAAGTTTCAACCAAAGAGATGAATTTTCAACTAAAAATATAACTATTCCAACAAAAAAAAAATGATTTCTTAGCAAAGTTATTCAACCAAATCTTTCAAGTGAAATAGTTGAATACTTCATCAAAAAAGAAGAATTTTCAACCAAAAAGTTGCATTCTCATAAAAAAAGAAGTTTCTAACAAAGCGGATTCATTTATCAATCAAAAAGAAAAATTAAGAAAAAATAGTGGAATTTTCTGTTAAAAAAGATTTAAGTTGACTTTTCACGATCAAAATATGAATTTTTAACAAAGAAATAAGTTTCTACGAAAAAAATTTAACTTTCAGTCCCAAAAGACGAATTTTTACCAAAGAAGGATAACTTTTTCACAAAATTGTTGAATTCTCTACCCAGTAGTTGAATTTTTATCGAAAATAGATAAAATTTCTCTTAAAACAGATGAATGTTTACTTACAAAGTAAACAAATTTTGAAAAAAAAGTTGAATTTTCATCCAGAAAATATTCCACTTCACTTATCGAGATTAAAATATGAATTTTGGAACAAAAAAATAAGTTTCTACGAACAAAATTAAATTTTTCATCAATGAAGATGAATTGGTTTAGCCAACAGGGTGCTTTTTTAACGAAATAGTTGAATTCTCTACCAAGTACTTCATTTTTCAACACCAAAATATGGAATTAAACAAAAAGTAAAAATTCTACGAAATATTTAAATTTTCAACAAAACAGTAGAATTATCAATGAAAAATTGTGAGTTTTCAACAAAATTCTTCAATTTTGAACCAAACGGTTGCATTTTTATCCAAGAAAGATGACACTCCGATTAAAACATATGAACTTTTTATGAAAAAAAAACAAATTTGCAAAAAAATAGTTGAATTTTCATCTAGAAAAGATTTCAGTTCTTTTCTCAACGCCGGAATATTGAATTTAACCAAAAAGTGAATTTTCAAATCAAAAAGTTAAATTTTTGAAAAAAGAGTTGAATTTTCATTCAAAAGGATTTCAATAGACTTTTCTACAGAAAAATACAAATTTCAGACAGAAATTAAGTTTTCTATGTAATAGATGAATTTCCGAAAAACAGTTGCATTTTTGTCCAAGAAAGATGCAATATTTCTACTGAAAATAGATGAAGTTTTGAATTGAAGAGACAAATTCTCAGAAAAAAATATTTTTCATTAAAAAAATATTTCAGTTGACTTATCAGCAACAAAATATGAATTTTGAACGAAAGGTTAATATCAAAGGAGAAGATTTGAATTTTCAACCCAAAAAGACAAATTTTGACAAAACAGTTGAAAAAAATGACGTTTTTTTAGGAAAATTGTTAAATTTCAACCAAATAATACAATTTATAACTAAAAAGATAATCTTCAGGAGTAAGTTTTTGCGAATTTGCAAAAATTACGTACATGAGTGAAGGACCCCCTCCTCCTCACCGCAAAAAACGTAACAAAATGTCGGGACCCCCCACCCCTTGAGATGTTACGTCATTTAAGTACGGTCCCTTACCTTCTAGGTAATATAAGAGTTTCCCTTTTTTATCGTGTGATCACAACTAGTGCACGCATGGCAGGTCGCTTTTACTCAAATAAGGGAAATACAAGAGCAAAAACAAACGGTGAATACAAATTTTGAGTGAAATGAACAATGCCTGGGAGAGTTACTGGCTTCTAATTGAAACCTCCCCTTCCTTTTCAACAGCGATTCCGGCCCTTCCTCGTTTTCTCTTTTCATCCCGTATTCCAGCACCGCCTAATCGACCCGCACAGATGCGTGCCACGCCATACTACTTACTCCCTTTTTTAAGTAATTAATTTAATTTGCATTTAAAGTGATAAGAACATTTGACATACTTTTTCCACATCTATAATATTATATATTCAGTCATAAGTTTTAGTTCATTATTTAAGTGCTTTCGCATCGAGTAATACTCGTTGTTAGTCAAATTCTATTTGTTCGTCTATTTTAGCATCACCCAAACTTATGAATTTGATATTATGATTGTTGAGCAAAATAATCATAAAAAATAAAAAATTCAGAAATGTGACAGAATGAAATTTTTCTTGAATGCCTGAAAGTAGATATTCTCAAAAACCCTACTTCTTATTTTTTTTCACAATGCTTCTTCAGCTTTGTTCTCGGTAAAAGAATACAAAGAAATGAAAGAACGCGAAATAATTGAAAGGAATTCAAGGTAATTCAAAATAATTCTAAAAATATAAAAAAGACGTGGATTGTGTACTAAAATGATGAAAAAATAATAAAATAATCAATTTAAGAAATTGCCTGTACAAAAAATTATTTTTGAAAAATCGAATTTTTGCAGTTTTCTCGGAAGCAACGGAAGGTTTGTACAAAAAAATGTTCACATAAAAGCTTAGACATCTAGAAAAATTTTACCAAAAATGCTTCTGGCTCTTTTGCGATATCTTGCGTCGTTCACGGCCAAAAATAAAAAATTATGTTTAAAAACAACAATACTTAGACCTCAAAAAATGATTGCCGAGAATAAAACGAATTTGATGCCTCTTTCGTATTAGCCAAAGCGTTTTAAAAATGTGTATGAAAACATGGTGGAATTTTCTTGAAAACGGTTTTCTTCATTTTTTCGAAATTTAATTCATATAATCAAGAACATTTTCTGGAAAGCGTTCGCTTACCAAGGGCGAAACTTGAGGGATATGGATTAAATATTACGGAAAATTTCTTTGAAAAACAATCTTTTAGAAGCACGGCTTTTGGAATAATGCTCTACGAAGAATTGTAGAAAGAATCCAACATTTTTTCAGAATTTCAAAAAAAAAAAAATCTCGAATACCTTCAAGTGATTGTCAAAAATGAAAATTGAAAATCTACAATGCCTATTGTAAAAATTACCTATTTAGCAAGAAAATTCCAATTTTTCGAACATTTTGATTGAAAAATAAAAATGTTTGACCCACATAAGAAAATCTAATTGATTTTTATATTGAAGGATTCAAATATTCTGGGTTTCAAATGCGATATTGTTTCAGATCAAATTATTGAAGAATGAAAAATATAAAGTTATTTCAAAGATTTAATGTAACAATTTGGAAGAGCTATATTTTCAATGCTTTAAATTGTAGTTTACAAGCTATATTTTCGATTTTCTTTAGAGTTTTAGTTCTTTTATTTTCAGGATCGGCAGAAAAGAGTTTTAACAACTTTTGTCAAAGATTCTGGAAGATGACAAAATAAATTAAAAAGTTTCTCACTGAAAATACTCTAATCCGATAGCAAGTATGAAAACTAAATGAAGGATTCTGAACATGCTGAAAAATACCAAAAATCATTTTTCTAGCATATCAACAAAAATAAATTTTAGAAGCTAGATCATTTTCAAAACTATGATTTTTTGAAAGAGATGCACAAATTTTGATTACATTTTAGGTAAGAAAATGTTGACTTCTACATGCTTAGGAGTTAAGCTCATAGGAGTTAAAAGTTTTTAAATCAAAATTGTTCAATTTTTTATGGCTTTAAGGTCAAAAAATATTAAAATATAAAATGATACACTTTTGGAGATTGCAGAACCTTCGAGACAATTTGTTACAATTCTGAATATTTTATTTTGAAATAGTGTTTAAATTTGAACGCTTTAATATGAAACTTATTATTCTAAGAAACCTTCCAATTGAAAATAATATGAAACGCTATTAATTTGAAATGAAAATTTATAAATTGAAATGATTTAATATTTAATTTTCAATTTTAGAAGCTGAGAATATAGAAAAGTTTACCTTTGAAGGATTTAATTTCAGTCTAGTTTTGGATGCATACAATGAAACATTCTTCAAGATTAAATTTCCGAACCAAGAAGTGACCAAGAATTTTTCTTATTTATTTATTTCTACTGGTTACTCTTGAACATTAACATACATAATTTGACTGCCAATAAAAACTTTTTGCGTCTGATTCATTTTTCGCAAGGATTTTGTGAAATAAAATGTAGAGTTGAATAACCTCAATATTATGTTTGAAGGCGCAGAGAATTAAAATTACTATATTTGAATTTTTTGTTAAAGATTCATCTCTTTGGTTAAAAATTTAACGTCTACATTTTTAGAATATCATTCTTTTCGGTTAAAAATAAACTTTTGAGTTGGAGGTTGAGATCTCTTTTCAAAAATTCATTATTTTTGTTGATAAAAATCCATCATTTCAGTTGAAAATTCATTTATTGGCTGAAAATCTAACGATTTCCTCGAAAAGTGTTTTTTTTTTTAGAATCAATGCTTTAACTAAAAATGCAATCATTCTATTCTTGGTTGTAAATTATTATTTTCAATTAAAAAGGGATCTTTTATGGATGAAAATTCCACTATTTGGAATTCATCTATCTTGTCTAAAATTCTTCTTCTTGGTAGAAAATTAATCTTCGTACTTAATAATTCATCCTTTTTGGTCAAGCAGTAGAATATAAGATAGAAATTTATATTTTCGTTGAATAATCGTATTTTCGGGTTCAACATTTGACAATTTTTATGAAAATTTGTCTTTGTATTAGAACATTAATCTTTTTTGGTTGGAAATTCACAAACTTGGTTGAAAGTTGAAATAATTTGTAATACATTCATTTCATTCTAAATTCGCCTCTTTGATTGCAAATGTGAATTTTGTGTTGAAAATTCGTTATCTGGGGGTTATAAATTTATCATATGAATTCAAAAATTCAATTATTTTGTTGAAATTTCATATAATTCTTTGAAAATTTTTCTTTTTTGATTGAATTCAACTAGTGAAAAAGCTCCCTTCCTATGGGAATCAATTTATGAAACGTAAAATTGGACGATATCATCTTATAGTTTCGAAGAATGTTGTTTTAATTGATTGAAAATTCATCTCTTCGGTTGAAGATTTAACTATTTTTTTAGAAATTCCTTTTTTTGTTTAATTCAACTGGTTGAAAATTCGTTCATTGGTAGAAAAATAATCTTTCATAGTAAAAAAGTAATCGCTCTAGGCTTAAAATGAACTTTTTGATTAAAATTGCACCTTCTTTTGAATAGTTTGTCTTTTTACTTGAGAATTGAATTCTGTTTTAGTCGAATTTCAATCTTTTGTGCTTAAAATTGCTACATTTGCTGTGAATGCATCTTTGAGGGTTCAAAATTAAAGTACAGTGAACCCCGGAAATTGTATCAGTTTTGGGGCTGACAGTGGGCCAATCTTCCCGAAAATAGGCAGACTCCGAGCGTGAACAATCCGGGGAGTATGAACCGTTTTAGGTGGATTTTACTGCGTGGAAAAAATATTCTGAAAATTGTCTTTCTGATACAGAGACAAGGAGAAATTATATATTCAACCATGAAGAGGAAGAAAGTTTCCTGTTACAGGTTTAAATAAATTTCTTACCTGCTTATGTACTTAAAACGTTTGCGGGCCGATGAGCATCTCGTTTGAAAAGAGAGTTTTCTCTTAAATAATCGGTCCAGATACTCTGTCGCTCACTTGATAAAACCATTTGAAGACAGCAGCACCCAAAATCATATCACTTTTCAAAAAAATACTTCGCTGAACAGTTCAAGTGGGAAAAAAGCACTTCTTCGTAATCGCACAATGCATGTGACGCAGTTTCTTAACCAGACGGATGAAGAAGTTATTTAGCAGAAGATCATCTACTTTTGAAAATATTGAATGAACTGTCCACGAAAAATACAGTATTTGCAATTATTACGTCAACACTTGACAGTCTGACATTACAAAAGTCTACAGTGGGACTCCGATGCTTGAAGTCGATCGAACCTCTATTTCTATCATGTGAGATAGACAGAGACAATGCGATTGTGCTCCAATGACAGGTCTCACTTTTCGTTTCGAAATTTTCACGTTTTTTACGTTTCTTTTTACTTTTACGTTCCGTTTTCGATTTGTTTTCTTTGTCGAATCGTAGAGCCTACTGAGTAGCTGCGACAGCACCATCAATTCACAAGGAATTTAAATTTCAATTAAATATTAGCAAGAAGTCTTATAGTAAATAATTAATTTTAAGCCGTAGCATAACATTTTCAATTAAAATTAATTGACATTTACTTCTTTTTTTATTAACATTGTTATAATAACTTCATGATACTACTTTGCGATATACATTCGCGTGTCAGATGGCGCTGTTGTCAGTGTCAAAGACAGGCTGATTCGCTCGCACTAAATAATCCGATCAGTACCATCTGCTGTGTTTTGATAAAGTAATCTTTTTTGGTAAAAGTTGAACTATTTCATTTAAAATTCGTCTCCTTCACTTGAAAATTCATTGATTTAGGTATTTTTGCAACAGGGGGTCAATATTAGTTAAAAGCGTTCACGTGGTTTATGTACGGCCCTTAAGAAAAAGCAAAATATTTTCCTGGATATAATAGAAATTAGTCTCTAGAAAATATTTCGAATTATCAAAATGCTTTTTGATTTATTCCTGTGCACTAATGCGTATCAAAAAATAAAATGTACAGATTCGCGGACTCATGCAAATCTATTAGGATCGTTCTATGGTAAAATATGCTCCTTCATCACAGACAGCTATAAATTACACCTCTCGCAAAACTAACGGCTCTTCTCTCTGGCTTCTTTTAATTGTATAGCAAGATAATATTCAAATTTTCGGCTAAACTGGTACCCACTGTTCAAAACCCCATGGCGATGTTTAAAGTTGAGTTACGCGAGATTACAGTTAACGTAATTTGATTTCTTTTATCCATATCATAGGAGTCTGACTGCCGAGAAAAAAAAGATAAAACCTTTTATAGAAAAAGTTTCTTTTCGCTCGGAGGGTATTCGTATGGATGCTTGTGGTAATTTTATAAATAATTCTGCGGTAAGAGTTTTAGCTGGGTGAGTTTCGTCCGCGGTGGGGTGGTTTACAGTGGATATTACCAGGGCTTGGCTAGAAGTTGGAAAGGGCAGTAAACAATTCGAGGCATTTTAATGTAGCCCCTAGTGGCCCGTAAGAAGGACTCGAAGTAATGTGTGCCTTTTCTACGACCCTCGTGCACAGCCTGCAACATCAATGTCTTCACTGTCATTCATTTCCTCACAAATCAAGACTTCTTCAGACATTTTTAATCGCCCGATTATTACATTTTCGATTATTTGTCTAAGTTTGTTTATGAAATATCCTCATCGTCAATTGTTTACCTGTAGGTTATTTTAATTCTTGTGAAATTAAAGTTTACTTATAAAGACTCACAGTGGAAAGAAGAAGACTTTCTTGGAAAATAACAAAGAAATTAATTTTAAGTTGAAAGAATGTAGTTGGCTATGTTAACGCCATCTACTCAGTCATATTTTTTGATATTACCTTAAGAGAAAGTGGAATTAGTAAACATACTTTAGTTCGAAAGAATCAATGTCAAATTACGAACGAGCACCAATCAACAATAATAGTTAATAGTTTAGAAAAGCTTCATGAACAAATAAACTAATTTGGCATTTCTATGCACAGAATATTATTTTTTTCTACGAAATAATTTCTTTTAATTTATAGAACAAAGCTTGCGCACCATTTTTCTATTAGCGAATTGGAATTTTGAACCGATAATTAATTTCAATTTGAGGAACGTAGCGCCTTCAACTAGTTCTCAAAAATTGCCAAAAGTGCCCCACAGGACAGTCAAAACTGAAGAAAAAGCTGGGTACCGCCCAACCGACTGAGCGAGCTACCACACTGAACACCATCACTGCTATCAACGGCGTTCGAGAGGTTTCGATCGGAAGAATTAAAAAAAATATTTAAGTGGAATATTAAGGATTTCTGTGAAACAAAACTTATTTTTGATTTTAACTGAATCAAATTGAATAGATCATTGCTATTGATTTTCATGCTATGCTGCTGTCAGAAAATTATTAAAAAATATTGAAAAATAAAAACAAAAGAAAGAAAAATGTCCCATGACTGTAGCTTACAAATATTGTTGACAGACTGGCCAGGCCTAAACATAACCATGGAATATTATTGTATATAATATGATCGAATGGCTGTCTAGTCTCTGAAACTTTCATTCTTTAGATGAAAATAAATAATTCCACAGAAAAGAAAAATGTTCATGCATAAAAGTGTAATCTCTGCTTCTCTATCCGGTGCTCAGTTTCTTTATGTAAAAGTATTGCAGAACGATAAAAAATAATCAATTTTTTCAAAAAATGATCTGAAAAACCAAAAAAGGAGCAAGTGGGAATTTCTGAAGGGTATCTAAAGGTCTTCTGTTTTTCTATTGGACACTTTGTTTGTTTATAATTAATTACAAAAGTCTTCTTCTTCGTGACAGAATACTGTCATAAATTTTTATTTTTGAAATACTTCGTAGATGTTCCGCTTAAGTAGACCGGCTTAAGTATGATTCAGAAGAATTCAAATGAATTGAAAACACATTCAACAAATCCAATTCATTCAGTAAAATGGGAGCGAGTTTATGAGCATTTAAGGAAATTGAACAGAATTTCATGAAATTCATGAGAATCTCAGGGAATTGGAAAGCATTCAGGGCCAATTCGGTAAAATATAAGTAAATTTTAGGAAATGAGTAAATGAAAAAAGAATGACTAAAATGATATTTACGTGAATTTAGAGGAATAAAAGGGAAATGAGAAGAATTCGATAAAATTCATCAAAATTCAAGTAAATTGAGAAGAATAAAAATATTAACAAAGTTAATTGAAATAATTTTAGTTTCGGGTAAATAAAGAAAAACACAATAGAATTCATGAGAATTTAATAAAATGCCTTAGGGACTGTTCAAGTATCACGTCACGCTTCTTTGGACAATTTTTACTCCTTTCCTCTTTAGGAAAATAAAAAAAAACTTTCAATTGAGTGCAATCGAATTAATTTAGAATGACTTGAATGAATTCCCAAGAATTAAATGGATTATGAATATACGCCATGTACTTCCCTTTGTCAGGGTTCGTGAATTTCAGACTCCCCCCACACCGCATCTTACGTAATTTTTGCAAACAAAATTTTTTGGATAATTCATTTGATGGTCATCCAGAAAGTATGCAAGACGATTTCGGCTTTGTGCGGTTTGGTAAAATCTCACCGTTTCGTATGAATTTATAAAGTAATAAAATTTAAACCCAAGAAGTTGAATTTTCAATCAAAAAAGTGATTTCTCAACAAGAAATGTAATAGTTGACATTTCAACCAAGAAAGATTTTTATTTTCAATGAAAATCAGTTGATCTGAACTAAAAAAATAAATTCTCAACGAAAGAGTTGAATTCTCGACAAAATTGATTCGCCTCCGAACTAACTGTTCATTTTTAATAGAAAAGAATTAAAATTTTGTTACCAAAACAGACAATTTCTCAACAAAATGAATAATATTTTAAACTATTAGTTCAATCATCAAAAAAAGGAATAATTTTCTACCAAAAAGTTGCATGTTTCACAAAAAAATTATTTTCTACAAGAAGGACGAATCTTCAACAAAATACATACAGAAAAGATTTCAATTTCGAGTCTAGAACAGTAGAATTCTATCAAAAAGACAAATGTTGAACAAAATTAATAAACTCTCAACCAAATAGTAGTAATTTTAGTAATGAAGATACATTTTCAACTCAAAATGGTATAGTGGAATTTAAAGTTAATTTAATTGACTTTCATCAAAACGGAAACTAATTTTCAACAAAATAGATCAATTTTCAACAAACAAATGAATTTTTAACGTAAATATTAAATCTTCAACTAAACGGATGTATTTTTATCAAAATATTACAAATTTTGCCAAATAGTTGAACTTGCTACCAAACTGTTGCATTTTTTAGCCCAAGATATGAGTTTTCTATAAAACAGTTGACTTTTCTACCCTAGAATGCAAATTTCAAATAAAAAAGTGCGTTCTTAACCGAAACACTATTTTTTAACAAAATAGTTGCATTTCTACAAAAAAGATGAAATTTCTACAATGAAGGATGAACATTTAAACCAGGAAATCGTTTGTCTAACAAAATAGTTCAATTTTGAACAAACAAGTTGCATTTCCAACCAAAAGGTATAACTTTCTGACGAAATTATCAAATATTTGTTAAAAATAATTGAATTTCACAAGAAATAATCAGATTCCACCGAAAAACATAAATTTTTAACCAAAAACATACAACCTGGAAGACTTAACTTTAAACAAATAGGGGAGAGTGGGGAGTTGTGGGCCGTGGGGAGTCGTGGGCCACCTCAATCTACGCCAATTTGTGGGTGGTAGGATTGCTTTAACTACCGCCAAAAGACTCTCTTTGTATGAGCCCACTTTTGTGAACTCGACCCATAGTCTCAACAGACGTAGTTAGTATTTTGACATTGTTGATTGAAAAAATCAAAATAAAAGTTTGTGTACAACTGAAATTGTTGATATTCGAAGTCCCGTTCTGCAGCATATTTTAAAGGTAAGTTAGTGCAAAATATTCCTTGAGCAATTGGCTTTAAATTCAATCAAACAATTTCGGTCAAACATTCATTGTGTGTATGGCAATTTGGTCATTTGGTAAAAGTCGGCTATGGGGAGTTGTGGTCCACCGTTAGTGAGGAGTCGTGGGCCAAACGTTCTTAATGCGTATTTCAATTTTTGAAGTGAACCTTCTTTTCTCTTGTTCTGAAAAGTGATGTTAGAGTGAATTTAGAATGTCAAGTGTGTTGAAACAATGAATGTCAATCGGAACAACACAGTTCACTGCAACATGTGTGATCGTGCGGCTCATTTGAAATGTGCCAACATGAGGACCGGATATTACACGTGCATAAATTGTGAATCAGACTAATTTTTCGTTAATCTTTTTAAAATAATTAATTTTTATTTACTGCAACTTTATTAAACATAAACTACTGGAATATGCCATTTCCTGTTATTTTTTGTCATGGATTTACGTCATCCTAAATATTTCTCGCGCATTAACGAATTTTATTAATTGTGGTCTCCAGTTGATACACTGACAAGTTTACTACTAATAACAGTTCATACATTGACAATTTATCGATGTTCAGAGAAGTTATGTTTTGAAAACAAAGCGTGGTCCACAACTCCCCACTCTCCCCTATTAGTTGGATTTTCTTATTGGGTTTTATTAATTTAATTTTTCTTGAAGTAGATATACGAGAAGAAGCGAAACACAGTGGAGCCAGCGATGAAGAAATAATATTTTCTACGAGGAAAGTGTTCACTGTTATGCAGTCCGACCAGGTATTCCTCTTCTGGGATACCGTGGTTCTATCCTTGGAAGGCCCAACAATGGGTTGGTTTTTCCAATATTTAATAGTGATCGCAAGCCTATGATAGTGGATGAAAAAAACCTCAAACTTCTCTGCTTATCTGGCAAAGAAGAATCTTCGAAGGATTATGGTCGTATCCCACTACATTATAGTGTAGTAAATATTCGAGAACTCCATGAAGCAAAACAGTTCTGGCTTACTGGGATTAAGCAAGTGACCTTGTTTTGTTAGATGAACTAGACTACTAGTTAAAGTAAATACAAGAGTCTTGAAAAAATTCACTAGTTAGACTGGTAATTTCAAGTGGTGCTTACGGTCATTTTGAATAATCATTATAGCTTCAACAGAGGAAGACTAATAATTTGAAGAAGAATATTTTGTGGAATGTGCCGCATTTGATAAATTATTATGTCTTCAAATTACTACTGTGAAATAGTAAGCCCATTGGGAAAGAAATGCTATCGTGTCTATAATACTTGTATTCTCTATCTTGTGAACGCGACTGGATGCGTCCTTAGGTTGTGGAGAGAGGGTTCCTGTACCCCAAGGGTTTCTGCTGAATATGGTAACAGTAATTGATAAGCAGTCGGGGACAATTGTCCAAGGATGGTTCAAAAGAAAAAATCCCCAATCCGAGGTGTAACATTCATGCTGAAATCTAAATGACCCCTGGCTAATCTACCTTACAATGATGACTCTAAACACCGGGTGACCTTCTGAAGTATGCAGCCTTACCCTTGAATACAGGGCTCTAGAAGGATGGATAAACCCTATTTACAGTTGCTGACGGGAACAATAATGACACCGCCAAACACAGTTGTAGATAAACCTGAAAACGATCGAACGCGCAAAGCACACGATAATAGTAAATAGTGCCGATCACCCTAGATTCCCGAGTGCTGAAAATAATATGGATGGCAACACGACGACGAACCGGAAAAATGCCAGAAACACCCAAATTTTCAGTATGTTTCGCAACAATCTTTGCAAAATCAAGTTGCCTACCTCTTGAAAACTGAATATGAATGTAGAGCGCTTCTACAACAGCTGCATGAACAATTAGCAGGCGGGGAAAAGGAAATGCAATTAGGATCAATTGCCGAAAGCAGGCACCCTAAGAAATGATCACGATTTCAGGACAAGCATGAACATTAAAATCCAGATTTCTCCAAAGCCTCAAGATCTGACTGGAATAGATGCCTACCTTCATGAGGATATCTCACAAGAGTCCAATCTCGCATTAAATGATTAAGAATAGGGAGAAATTAAATTAAATACGTAAGAAGAATGGCTGGGCAAGACTAAATGCGTCCCGTGTTCAGTCTGTGACTGACTAGACAAAATATCGTAGGCTGTTTACAGGGAGAATCCGAAAGTTCGTCCACGAACTGAGGTCTACCATTACAAACTGAATAATTCAAAGCTGCTGATAATCAAGAAGTACATTGTTGCCTTTTAACATCTGAGACATCAATGATTGCCGAAGAAGTGAGGAAAGCACGTAGGTGTACAAAGAATTCACACGCTGCAGGAACAGATGGCATCAAGATCTTCTAGTGGTAGGAGTTAACTTCTACACAGCAGCATCTAATCCGCATTTTCACCTCATATTTGAGTTCGGAGAAAAGGTGACTTATCTAAACCAAGAAACTACCGGCCAATAACTTGTCTGAGCACGCTGCATATATGATATTTAGAGCTATCCTGAACGACAGGATTGGTCGGAGTATTGGACCTGTGTGGAGAAAGATGTACGAACAACGTGGCTCGAAAGAAAGTGTAGAAGGTTTTTAAGAGAACCTGCTAATTGTCAGGAGCTTCTGTCTATCAGCGCTGCCTCTCGATAGCCTGGACTGACTACTGGGAATCTTTCCATTCAACCTCTCATAGACATATCATCTATCTTTTAGAAAGCTGAGAGGTTCATACATGCATAGTGTAATGCATAGAGGGATCGATGCTCCTTTGGAAAACCAGGTTTACTATATCATTTGGAAAGTATCGTTTGACAACGAACAGCGTCGACTTTCAGAGTGGCGTCTCACAGGGTGACACCACGAGCCCTCTCTTCTTCTAGTTGTAGCCCTATGCTTCTAGTTCAAAGCCTTATTCAGGGCATGATATCAGTGAAGGAGTTTTTCTGCAGCAGATGAAAACGTTCTCTTCGACAGATTTGGTCTTCATATCTTTCAGCGCTGGAAAAATTATCTGTGACTGACATGCTTGAACTACCGGTTCTACTGTACTCGTTTGGGGTGGTTTAATGGCGAAAAACGAGCTTGTGGCTCTTGATATCGATACGCGTAATATCATGCATATGCATCCGACACCATCAGAGCAGGCTCAGACTTCTGAATCTCCAATGTCTGCATAACTGTTTTGTTCAGGATACAGGTTATATCGTTGCGAATGGAAGAGGTCGTCTCGCATAAATGGTCAGGAAACACAAGAAGGAGCAAAGAAAGTAAACAAAGGAGCGTTCCTTTACAAAGACGCCGAGCACGCGGCCGAAATCCTTGGACTGAATTTTATTATCAGAAGTGATGAAATTGCCTTCCTCTATCTAGATCTCTTACTCCTAGAAGCTAACGTGAAGAAAACAGAGGCTGACAAATTCCACCAAAAGCTACTCGACAAGAAACTGTACATAATTTTGAAAAGAAATGTAGAAGATCAGTTCTTGTCGAAGAAGCAAACCCTTACCTGCTTCAGATCATCAGGACTCAATTCAGGTAGATGGAATTTGATTCTCGCATGTCAGGACGGTGTCATTTCCACCTCAGTATATCGTGACCGCATTTTACATCAAAAAGTTCCCAGCGATAAGTGCAGAGCGCTTCATACACGCGATGAGTACCTAGAACAGATACTTTCCAAGTGTCCCACTCACGCAGGAACGACTTGGGAGATAGATTCAATTGTCTAAACCGATAAGTGCCAAATTTTCCAGAACTACGATTTTCGGACAACAGCCTCCATTGCACACTTGAGGCCTGGCATTGTACTCCAGGAACTCAAAAAACAGACTATATTCGTGATCGAATTCTCGGCTCCGGCCGACTACAACATCACTGCCAAGAAGCAGGAAAAGGCGAAGTTTCAATATCATAAATGGAAGCTGCAACGACTGTACAATAAATATTTAATAAAAGTAATTGTCCTAGTGATCGGTGCTCTCGGAAGTGCGAAACTATTACTGGTTGGTAACATCAAAGCCACAGCCGCGTGCCAAAAACATGCCAAGGAAGTTGCGAGATGGGTCGAGAAAGCTGCCATCCTTAAGGCGCTCCGTGTCCTCAAGACAGACGTGGGTTTCGTCGGCTTGTCATTGTGATTTTGTGGTGCTGTATGGCTACACATCTCACGGTCAAGTGATGTGATCACGGGTGTGATTCTCCGCGGTTTTACTAGGAGTTGTTGTCATTTTTACTGATGAAAATTGATCCCAGTGAGACCCTGCGGTCCCACTATAGTAACACAAAACACTAGAAATAACGAAAAATACAAAACACCAGCCGAAGTAATTTTACGCAGGGGAAAAGGACCCTCTTAATGTGAATTTCATTTTCAAAATTAGCAAATTCTATTGAATTTAGTCCAAATAATATTTATTAAAGCTAAATATAGATCCCGGTTAGAGTGATAATTTTATAACATGCTCTACTTTATAATTCATCATTAATGGGAAGATAGGACCTACTGGAGTTTCATAGATTTCCGCGACAGTCAATAGTGTAACCTTGCCGCTTTCCATGTTTATTTTCGCCCGCCTTTTTCGGAAGTTGATAATACAATTTGTTCTTGGGTTGGCACAGGATCATACCTATTCCTTTCTATTCTTATTGTAGGTATTTTATCAGCAGGAAAAGTGTATTTTTGGAGTTCGAACATCCGGTGCGGGTTCTTGAAGGAAGTAAGCCGAATAAATGAAAGTTGTTCAATTCCACATCTACGTCCATCAAGAGAAGGAAGCCTTACAGCTGGAGCTTTAGGCCTAGAAGGAGGAAGCCTGGCAGCAGGAGACCTGGACCTTTTACGGAGAACAGATTCAGCTGGAGGAAGAGACTTCTCAGGAGAATAATTTTTTTCAGAAGAAGAAGGCCTGTCACGACGAACAGTAGGCGCAGGGTCGCGAATGGGAAAAAATTCGAACGGTGTACTCAACTCTGCAACAATAAGCAGAGGATTGTATTTTTTAACCTTATTATTTCATGAACAGAAATCGACTAGCCTCAAAAGTATGCTTAAAATCTCGGAAGATTTAAGTTGTAATGAAATTGCTTCGCAGTTTGATGGGGAACCTTTCCGCAATTAATTTCCTCTGTTTAGCGGAAATTTATCCTTCTGAGATTTTTTTTCGTATTTCGAACATCTTCGAGTGTTGGACTGAATTTTGATCCATCTGTCAAGAAGATGTTTTCCCTCGTTATTTCCACGAAATTGGTGTTTTGCAAAATTATTTCAACAAAAAAACCTGAAATCCGAAGCTGGACCGATAATACGAACGGGCTCGGAACATAGGTAGGTTTAAATTCAATTATATAAATAAACTTTTTTCAATAAATGCCGTGGCAATTAGAAAATCTCAAAATAAATCATCAATTTTACATTTGTTAGTATTGAGTCGTCAAAATGGCTCTATTTAATAATATTTTCAAAATTTTCAAACTTGAAGCTTCTAAAATATTTGATTTTCACATTTTACTAGTGGGAATTTGGAAAAAATTAATAATAATTTCTTGTAATGTCAAGTGTCAGTGGGAGTGGCTGGATTTGATTTTTGAATGATGATTTATAAATTTATGTTCATAAACAAAGAATTTAGATCGCTGAGCCCTCAAGATTCAATTTAATAATTAAGAATGGTTATCAACAATAAACATCATTCAGTCTTAAAGTTTCAAAATGCCTTTGAAGACTTGTGAATCAGAACTGCTATAAAAATTAATCTAGGTGTGAGGAAAACTCAGCAAGTGAGAAATTGTTTACAAAGTTGTTTATGACAACAGAAAACAATCATGCGTGTTAATTTTTCATCGAAAATTGTTGCCTTTCTTGACAGCAGTTCAATAAAATGTTTCCAAGTTTTTAATGGTATCGGGAGGTTTTTAAGACTTAACATTTTCAAGTTTTTGGGATTGAATCCAGGCGTAGCGTAGGTACAAAAATCGTATGAAAATTAATTTTTCGTATTGTTTCAGGCAGCAAGAAACTATGCGAAATTGAAAATGGTTAACAAAATTCCTCCTCAATATATATGGCCGCCATCGAACTAACGCGTCTGTGAGTTACGCGGTTCCTGCAAGTTAGATATACTTAATGTGATAAAAAAAGTGACAAAAAATACTACCAGTAGTGTCCGGATTAAAAGTGATGTGTTCCTGTTAATTAAATCTCGATTTAACAGTGCTAGATTCTCCTGACCGCCAATTTTAGCAAACCTAACTTCTAAGCGTTTTGCTTTGTACGTTGACTCTTGCCGGGATGGGACCTAAGGATAAACTTACTCAGAATGGAATTTGTGGTGGATGCAAATCAACAGTCGTTGATGCAGTTTTTTGCTCCGGATGTCAGGCTCCGTATCACCCAGGATGTGCTGGACGTGCCGGCACACTGGAAAACGGTGCATTCTCTAAGTGCTGTAAACTGCGGTCTCGATCACCCACGATGGCTGACCCACCTGCAGGACCTCTCACAGCCCAAGACGTCAAGCGAATTATTAATAACGCATTCGCCTCCATTCAGCCTCAACTTAAGGAAGTTTCTTCCTGCCGAGAGGCACTGGATGGACTCTCAACCAAATTTGACGTCTTCACTACAAAGCTCGACCACACTATCAAAAGGATTGGCAAAGCTGAAAAATCCATTGAAGACCTATCAGAAAGGATTTCGACAGTCGAAGGTACGATTTCCACTATAGAAGCTCAGGGCACTCCCATTCCGCATGCTGATGAAACCCGTATAGCACATCACTGTGTAACCGAAATTGAGCAAAGAATCCTAAGGAAAAACAACCTTATACTTTTTGGTCTGCCCGAGGATGCCATTCCCCATGCGAGTGACTCCAATCAAAATTACTCGATCATATTCAAGCTCTTAACAGGGATTATCCCTAACAGCCTGATCAAAAACCTCAGAGCATTTAGACTCGGTACCTTTTCGCAGGCACAGCAAAAACCACGACCGATGAAGATCGTTTGCGAGACGGAATCCTCAGCACATGCTCTGCTCCGATCCTTCTTGGAAGCCAAACGAGACTCGAAGAACGATGTGAAGCTGAAAAGCCTTTGGTTGACACTGGACAAAACAAAAACCCAGCTGGAGGAAATTGCAGCAATGAAGAAAACCCTAGAATCTCGCCGTCAAGCAGGCGAGGAGGATCTGAAATTGGTATTTCGGCGCGGAATCCCAGCTGTCATGAAAGTCACGAGGCGAGAAGACCGGACAAACTGAATGTTCGAAGACGAGGATGGACAACCCCACCAAGTGAGATAGTAAGTGAACCCCCTCTCACACATTCTAGCGCTGGCGATAAGCCTTTATCTGTATATTATCAGAATGTCAGGGGCTTGCGAACCAAATTATTATTATTGCGAAAGTCTATTCCTCTTAGCCGAATTAGAATTATAGTCCTTACTGAAACATGGTTGAATAATAACATAAATTCAACTGAATTAGGTTTCAATAATTTCGATGTCTTTCGTTGTGACCGCAGTGTGTCTACACTGGAACATCTACATATATATTTGGAGTTTTCTACATTCCACCAAATGCTAGCCTTCAGAAATATGTTGATGCGTGTTCCGTCCTCGAAGATGTATCATGTTCCTTTCCAGAGGCAGCCGTCAGAATTCTTGGGGACTTTAACATGCCTTATGCCACGTGGAACTCAGATTCCGACCGAGGGCCCAGTTGCGTACCCAAACAGGGTTCTTATCAAATGCATGTAGACATCTGCAATACAGTCTCCGACTCTCTCGATTACTTAGGTTTAAGACAAATAAACACAAACGTAAATGTCTACGGTTCCCTACTAGATCTTGTCATAACAAACTCTGATTTTGATCACGCGAGGCTGGCTATTGATCCGCTCTTACCAATTGATAATTACCATCCTCCTTTGACTATCGAAATAAGTAGGTGCAACATAGCATGTGAATCTAACGACAGAACCACTTGTGTCAAATATAACTTTAAGAGAGCAAACTTTGTAGCGCTAAACTCATTTTTAATGCTAATCGATTGGGACAACCTCTTACAGAATGTCACTACAGACGAAGCTATCGAGACACTCTATGCACACCTATATGTCGCGTTTGACCAATTCGTACCTCTCAAAATAATTGAAGCGTCTACCTACCCGTTCTGGTTCAGCAATGAATTAAAAAAACTAGTAACTGATAAGAAAGTAGCCCATCTTACTTATAAGAAATCACGTAAACTAGCTGATTACATTCTTTTCTCAGGTCTCAGAGCTCAGTGCAAAACTTTATCCGATTACTGCTATAAAAAATATATTACAGATACTGAAAATTGTATAATAGCGAACCCTAAATCCTTCTGGGCCTATGTCAATGCTACACGCAAAAACGCTAATATCCCGAATCAGATGTCTCTAGGAGATGAGCATGCTAACACCTGTGAAGGCATTGCCGGGCTTTTCGCCAAATATTTTAAACCTGTTTATTCCGATCCTAGCACTAGTGAGCCCCATTTCGATTTGGCAGAAACTATAGATTTCTCGAACTTAAAAATTAGCCGGGAAGAGATTAAACTTAAGCTACTTGAACTCGACGTAAACAAGGGTGCGGGATCAGGCGGAGTACCCCCCGTTGTCTTGAAATCTTGCTGTTCTTCACTCATGGTACCGTTGCACATTTTGTTTAACAAGTCTATCGCGGAAGGGTATTTCCCATTTGATTGGAAAAAAGGCATCGTAGTTCCGATCTACAAGAGTGGAAATCGGAACGACGTTGCCAACTATCGGCCCATAACTATTCTTAACGCGATCCGGAAGGTATTTGAAAGCATTGTACACGATAAGTTGTACCAAGCTTGTGCTAATATCATTGCAGAGGAACAGCATGGTTTCATGAAGAGGAGATCCACAACTACAAACCTATGCGTTTACACGCACTATCTCGCAAACAAACTAGAGTCGGGTGATCAGGTGGACGCATTCTATACAGATTTCTCTAAAGCCTTTGACAAAGTCGATCATAACATTCTCGTGGCAAAGCTTGGAGAACTTGGTGTCTCTGGAAAAATGCTCTCATGGTTAGCGAGTTATCTAAGCGATAGATGGCAGGCAGTCCGTGTCGATAATAATTACTCAGAAGCATTTCTTGCAACCTCCGGAGTACCACAGGGATCGCACCTTGGCCCGCTCATGTTCCTCCTCTATGTCAACGACATCAGCGTCATCTTAAAATTCTGCTCATTTCTTTTCTTTGCCGACGATCTTAAACTATACAAGGCTATTCATCCCGTTTTGGATTGCATCGAGCTGCAAGGTGATCTAGATCGCCTTCAGTCTTGGTGCATCCTAAATAGGATGCCGTTAAACATAAAAAAATGTGTGGTTATAACCTTTTCTAGAAAAAAACTCACGCTTCGACACACTTACACGCTACGTGGGGATGAGCTTGATAGGGTTACCAGGGTGCGTGACCTGGGCCTCCTTTTTGACAACTCCCTGTCATTCAGCAACCAAGCGTCTGACGCGATCAATAAAGCACTAAGATCTCTGGGCTTTGTCACGAGAAATGCTACTAAATTCAGGAATCCGCTAACCCTGAAAACTCTTTTTTTCTCTCTGGTCAGGCCTCACCTCGAATATGCATCTGTAGTCTGGTCGCCTTGTTATAGCATCTACAAAGTGAGACTTGAACGAGTTCAGAATCGATTTTTGCGATTTACAGCAAGTCAACTTGGAATGCCCATGGCAATATTTGACCATGACTACAGCAGTATAAGAACGCTACTAAATGTTCAGCTAATCTCAGAACGGTTCCTGTTCGCCGATTTGTGCTTTCTCTATAATGTCATCAACAACTATGTAGATTGTCCAAGCATTTTGTCAGAAATAAAATTTAATGTACCATCGGAAGCGACAAGAAAAAGAAGAACGAGACGCAATCATTATTGTGCACTATTCAAATTGGGATATCATCGTACGAACTATGGGGCAAACACGGCGTTGACCAGAATTTGTAGAGAAGCGAACAGATTCATTAATGAACTCGACTTTTTTGAGGTCTCATCGTTTCGATTTCGACTAGCTTTACGACAAGTGATAAATACCAGCGATAATAGCGCGGCCTAGGACGAGCGTAATTAGCTTTAAGACATTTCAGTCAATTACAATTAATTTATTATGTAACTAAAGGGCATAGCCCGTTCACTGTGCAAATAAATAAATAAATACAGAAATTTCTCCTCAATGAAGAAAAAATTACAATTTTCAGATTCGCCATTGATTTTTAAATGGTCGAAAATCTGTTTACCTGAAACCTTTTTAGTTGAAATTAGAATAGCATCTCATGATATTTTTTTTTCAAATAAATTGTTTTGGTCATAGCATTTTGGAAATCACTGAAAACATTTTTTATTTTTTGTTAATTAAATGTATACATAGCCAAATCCAAAGTAGTTGTTTTTTCTTTCAACCCTTCTTTTGACGGGTAGGAACTTCAGTTTCCATAACTTTTTATCTTTCTTATTTCGGAAACTATTATTTCGGTTTTTCATAAATGTTTGTAGGCAGGTATTTTCAAGACTGTTGGATTCAAATATAACCTGAAAATTATGATATTCAGAAAGACGGATCCAATATGGAAATATCAATCTGATATTTAATTCTGCGCCAACAACCGGGTCACGTAGCTGTTACTAGCTTTAACATTTATGTATTGATTATTTCGATTCATTCAATATTAAATTTACTCCTTTTCTGCATAATATATCGCCATTCGATTATTTTACTTGAAATACAAATGTTACGCAATCGCGTTGCTTCATTACACTATTTAAAATTTATAATGATTAGGCTGAGAATGCCCGTGTAGGAATCCAATCCGGGATCCGGCCGGGTCCCGGCCGGATAGCCCTGGTTTAACCCGGGCGCTGGCCGGGGACTCTGGCCGGGATCCGGCTAAAAACGTCACGGTAAACTGGTCGGATCCCGGCTTCAATACCGGCCGGGATCCGGCCGGGCATCCCGGACGGGACCCGGCCATATTTTGCTGGGGTTTCTAGCATCCCTAAAATTAATCCAGTGGGTTCCGCGTGCACGTTCGTATTTAAGACGTCCTAAAGACATCTTCAAAATGTCCATATCTGTCCAATCGATGTATCCTTGGCTCATCACGCCAGAAAGTGGTCATTGAGATATAACAAGATCACGAGACTAGGACTAGATCTGTAATATTAACACATTCGTTAACCTCATCCTGCCCCGCTGAAAATATATATTGAATAATCAACGAGAGCATATTTGTTATATTGCTTACTATTTCTAAAATTCGATTTCAGAATAAGTAATTTATTAAAAAACAAATGAACATGGGTTTAATTATAGTTATTAAAACTTACACATAGGTATATTTGGTATCTCATCAACTTCGTGGCTCAATTTAGAATCAATAATAAACGTATCTTCTTCCATTTTTTTATTCTTCTGCGCTTTTTAGCACGTACACGATTTTGCTCTCGAATACGTTGTTCAATCAACAAGCACACAACAAGCAAATATTCACGCGATTGGAATCATTAGTGTCATTAGAGGTTACGGTACTTACTCTATCTTTCCAGCAGACGATGCAGCGCAGAGGGCGCCCTTATTTTGGTGCCAAATTCAAATAATATATATTACAGTTTGAATTATTTCTTGAACCTAAAAAGAAATCTAAGTTCGAAATTTGCGTTCTAAACTACCTTTTTTACAATTTTGCAAGTCATTTCGTCTTTGAACTTTTTACATAAATTGAAAAAAAGTAAAATAAAATTTCCAAATTAAAACCCATTATGGGAATTGTCGAAAATAGCACGCTTTATCCCAGGACAGGAAAGTGTGGTGACGAATAGTTTGTATGAAATATGTGATGAAGTACGTCAGTGGAGGAAACGAAAGACCTTGAATGCTAATGGGCCCGCGTGGAGAGCTGTGCTTGGTAGCTTTCATTAGATTAAAGAGTGGATCTTAATAAATGATCATTATCAAAGTTGCATATTTTGATATGATCCATGACACATTATGACTTTGTAAAGCTGTTTGTCTGGGGTGATTGCTAGAGAGATTGATCAGCGACTTGAGTCGGAGCAGTGTTACGGAACGAACATGTTATTCAAACAAGCAACATGGGAATTCTAGATTAATCTAAACACCCCCCCCCCCCTCTTACTTCCTCATACACTTCTCTCTGTCATATTTCTCATATGAGGAGGCTAGAACCCAGTGAGTCACGCTTACCCCGACAGGGATTTGGTTCAATGTTATAATGATAAATAATAATAATAAATCGATATACGAGCTCAATACCTACCTGCAACTTTTTTTTTGGAAATAAAAAAACAAGCCGATATAAGAGGTGTTTTGACAAAAAAGTACCCCGAGTTGGCCCGGCCAGTAACCAGTCGATTCCCGGCTGATGCTTTGTGGGACATGTAGCCCGGCCGGTTCCCGGCTGGCTCCCGACCATGAAATGCAAGCAGGGTTGGCCCGGCCGGTTCCCGGCCGGCTCCCGACCATGGAATCCAAGCAGGGTTGGCCCGACCGGGATCCAGCCAGAAACCTTCTTGTAGTAGGGCCAACCAGGGCAATTTCTACACGGGTGTCGATATTTTCAATTCATAAGCTATGTAATTTAAAATTGTTTAAGTTTCAAGAATATTTACCTAAAGTTAGTGAATTAGTCAATTTCCAATTATAAAGTTTGAAATTTAGAAATTGAATTTGAAAATTAGAAATGGTTAATAAAAATTAATATTATCTGGTCTTGAAGTTTAAAAATGCCTTTAAAAACAGTTTCAAGTCAGTTCTAGATTAGGGAAGGAATTGATCATTTAAGGTGAAATAGATTGAGTGCGTAAATACTTTTTACTTCTCCAATTTAAAGTTATGACGCATACTCGTAAATACGTTTCATTGGTAAAGGTGATGTGCCGTATTTACAAGTTTGACAATATTGCTATCTTAAAGTTTCAATCGAAATAAAATGTCACACAGTCGCGTTTTTTTATCAAACTATTTGATTTTCTAAGATTTCATTTCTTATAACATACTTTTATTTTATATCTCTAATTCAAATACACGGAAAAAATAAGTTGTCGAAACTTCATTTGACTAGTCAACCATTCTAGGATAGGCCACTTTTTTTTAGAATCTCGTATAATTTTGACTAAAGAACCGCAGACTTCATCGAAAAAGTGAAAAAAGTCATCGAATTATTGGAAGACAATCTAGGAACATCAGTTTTCAAATTTTTATTCAGCAGATTTTGACAAAGTTGATGGCAAACATTCAATTGTTCATAAAAAGTCCTCCAGGTTCCAAACGATTTGGAAAACAATAACTCTAGCACAGAAACGAATAACTGATTTATAAGTTGTCGAAGAATTCGTTGACTGTTTTCTACATATCTATATATTCACAATGTACAGTCACATTGGATGCTCAGGTGAAGTGGTATATGTATCAGTCTGAATGGAGTCGCGGTCACCGGCAATGAACAAATGAGCGCGGATTTAAATTTGACTTTTCACTGACATTCGTGCAAAATGTTCGATGTGTTAAGTAAGCCGTGGGGTCGAGTGGTTAGGGATAAGTTGCTTTCGATATGTGTTAGGTAGTTCGAATCCCGCCGCAAAATTTCTTTCGATTTTTCGTAGGTTCATGTGTATCTGTAAAAATAAATATAAATTAAGCGTGAGTCCATGTGAATAACAATATAGTAAATATAACCACGAAATATATATTTTTTTAACTTGGCTATACTGTTTTCTAAAAACTCGTTAGGAGTCATCGAAAGTTTCATTGACTGGCTTCGAAGCATTAGTGTATCAGTGTTTCAAGAACTCTATTCCTCTGGTCTTCACATTTTCATTGAAATTATTTTGTACTTTCGACAACTCTTTCTACTTTTTAAACATGTATCAATCAAGGTTTGTGAGATGATTCTTCCAATTTATGACATACGTTTAACCCTATCCTACAGTGGTTGACTCAGTCATTCAAAATTTCAACAACTAATTTTTTCCGTGTAGTGAAAATTCACTAATATAGCTGGTCATCTAAGATTTTTGTGCTAGTCCTGTCCGATTATCCCAAACTGTAAGTCGAGTAAATCAAAATTTGGCTCAATCGAAAATACGAATTATGGGGAATCACTTTAATAACTTCATCTTAAGACAAGCGAAATTTGAGTAATATTGATGTTCCCCAAAACTTATAATTGAGAGAAAGAAGTTATTGTAAGTTGAATCATTCATAATGAAACAAAGTATGGTGCGCTTAAGCTAGGAATTTAGAGTATAGATATTATATTTACCAATAGGATGCGGAAGAATCGCCAAGATGGAGCACAGAGTACTAATAGGCCTCCTCATTTTTTTAAATAAAGTAATACACTTGTGGAGAAATTTCGATTAGAGCGTAACAAATGACTATCCTTGAAAATATTTCAGTTCATATAACTGTAATCGCTACCTCATTCGTTCTTCTAAATTATTTGTAACTGTGTATATCGTTATATTTGTTATATTCATGTATGTATTTGCTTCTGTATATGCCTTTCAAAAAATACGTATGGGCTTTGTGGGGAAGTTACCTCCAGGATCAACATAATGTAAGTGTTACATACACGTACTATGCTTGATTTAGAGGCAACAATTAATTAATGCGCAATTGAAAGATCAGTATTTGTCGAAAAACAATATAGCATGTTCTTTTTTGTTCATCATGTACAATCATGCAGCTTCTACCGTCTATTTTTCAATTTCAGTACTATATCTATTTATGCGTGATCGGATTCTATTGCTTTAATTCTTATCTCTGTAATCAGACATTTAATTTCGGTATCATTCAATATTATATCATGCATAACTTCCTCCCAGAATTTCTTAAATTTATTTCCCCCTAAAATTACTATTTTATCCTCTGACATTTGATTCAATCCAGCTTTTCTGTTTTCAATGTTTGCCCATTCACATTTTCTCATTTTCATTTATTCGCGTCTAGTTTACCACATTTTTGAGCCTATTCGTTCAACTTGCCTCATTTCTATGTTTCTCTATCCAACTTACCACATTTTTATGTTTACTCAGCCAGCATCACTTATTTTCATGTTTCCTCATTCAGCTTTCCTCATTTCCATGTATCCCGTCCAGCTTTCACCATTTCCATGACTCTCTGGCCATCTTCAATCATTTTCATATCTCCTTCTTGAAATATTAACGTCTTTTTGACAAAGGAAATTAATATAATTTCTGCACCGTTATCTCAACTTATCTTAATCAACTATACATATGTTGGGCGCCAGATCTTTCTTGGGTCAAAAACAACAACATCACGATGAATGAACAAAATTTCTCAAATTAACTCCAATGCTAGAATTCCAGATTTCAAATCGGGTACTCGACAAAAAACGACATTATATATTATTCCGCAACGTAGGGTGGACCAAAGAAGAACTAAAGCAATATCGTCTGATGTAAGCAGCGGTTGGCGAAGCGCTGCTTAACATATCCATTTTTCCGGAGGAAGTCGGCTTGATTTCGCAAAGACTGATGCCAAACGTCCACCACAGAGTGTGCGTAGTGTGTAGAGTGTGTGTAGAGACCTGCGTGCAAGGATAAGGCTGATACTCTGAGAAATCGTCTGGTATCTCAGAGACACCGTTTAAGATACCTTACCCAGGTGCCATTCAGCTTTCGGCACGGTTGTTACGCTTTCGCATAGGGGTTATTCCTTTTGGAGCATATCTGGACGATTTTCCGTGACTGCTTATTAATTATTATAACTATATTCAGCAGAAACAGCATATTCAGCAGTTCGGTGGCTTCGGCATAGGGCTTTCGGTTCTATTCCGAAGGAATCAAAACTGGAACCGAACATATATATATATATTTATATATATATATATATATATATATGTATATGTTATATTGGAGAATAGGTTACAGCGCAAATTGATTGAAATTTCCGATAAAGTCAATATCATTGGAATATGCTTGAAATGCAACACTAATGTAACATATCATGATTGAGCGGCTGGAACCTACTGAAAGCTCGTTGATTCCTACTCCAACCAATAGTGTAACTGCGTTGCTATCCATATTTATTTTTGCACGTTTTCTATGATGATCATGAAATTGATGAATTTCAGCTAGGATGTTGAAGCACTTTATGTAATATTGAAAGGACGTAACGATTGGATGCTGATAATACAATTTCTTCTTGGGTAATGATTGGAGTAAGTCTAATAAATGAAAGTTGTTCAATTTCACATCCATAGCCGTCAGTAGTAGGAAGCCTCATAGCTGGAGTTACGGAAGGTTACGGAAAGTTACTGTTAGGAGGAGGATGCCTGGCAGGAGGAGACCTGGACCTTTCACGAAGAGTTGGTTCGGCAGGAGGAAGAGACCTCCCTGGAGAATGATTTCCTCCACAAAAAAAGGAGAATTCCCACTAGGAACTCTTTTATTAACCAGTAAAAGGAAATTCAAATTATTGTGAAACAAACGGTTTCGTAATGCATTGCTCATGTGCAAAATAACTTCTGGTCGATCCGAGTTTCGAGTTCGTAACCTCATACGAAAACCCGGTAACTTGAGCCATACCAAGAGCACGTAAACTCAAACTATCAATCAAATGCTTGATGATGTTAATCCAGCAAAATATCTTGGTCCATCGAAACAAATATTTTGGTTGTTTCGTTGAATCAAAATGTATCTAGATCTTGTCTTTAAAAAATTGTATTCTAGGACAAAAACTTTTGATACAAAACTTTTGACAACCATCACTTTCAGCATTTGAAACCCGGAATTACACCCAACTTGACAGAAGGGCTTTTTTCCATACATCTGTGTGAGGTTCTTCCATCACTTATGAGTTTCGAGGTTATATTGCCGGCACCGGTGTGAAACCTGCGAAACAATCATTGTACTTACGTTCAGAATGTTCGGCATACTGTTTCAGATCCCATTTTTTTTACATTGAAATTGTTAGTGTCATTCATATCACTGATTTTCACATCAATTCACGACACCACGCACGATGAGAAACTTTTCGATACGCAAACTGGTCACCGGCGTGGACTGACATCATATGTTTCCGTATATTTAGTGTAGTAAATGGAAGTATTTGGTAGAATCAACCAAATTATTTCGTTGAATCAACTCAATCTTTTCTCTGAGGGTATAATTTGCAACGAATGTAGTGTTATACACCTTTGCTGTACAGACCATATGTCATGCGTAATAAGCTCCATGAGTGGCGGGATGTTTAGATGTATTTCGCGGAATGTACTCGCGCGCTTAGTTTCCGACTCATGACTGATAAGGGAGTAGCTCTTCTTCTGAAATGCAAAAAAAAATCATTTTTGAAGCAAAAATTCCCTTTCAGAAACAATAAATGTATTTTGCAATAAATAAACTTACAAAGTATTAACTTATTTTCTTAAAGTGCAGCTCTGGAATCTCATTTCCACCCGACCCATGAGGTGAAGCTTTTGCTGCGTGTTTTTTTTTTTTGTTCTGGTCTCTCCTGTCGGCCTAATTCACCTGTTTTTTGTTGAAAATATGATTTGAAATAAACACTCTCTTGTTTTGTTGCTTAAATTTTAGATAATGTTGGTCTCAGACAGTGCATTAAAGGGATATTTGAACATTTTTGACTTGAAAAATGAATATTTTGCACGTATTAATGTACCTAATCTTTAATTATATCCTTTTTTGCATTAATGATCTCTTCTCCTGCACCAAAGAGAATCTTGAACTTAGAAGTCAAGGTACATGACTGATCATCGTAAGCCAGCCTTTTCACATCCGCATCGACCATTTAATGGGCAGCAAAAGAGACATTGCTGATTGGGCAACCCAGCGGAAGGGCCCCCTTCCAGCAGAAAGACCCCAGGGCCACGTAACTGGGCCACAATAAAAATGGGCCTGTGTGTACCACAAAACTGGGCCTCTGAAAAAAATTGCTTACTAGGCCTTTTTTCTCGAATCCGCCACTGAATTTATGAATGAATCGGGTTTCCAAGATTTAACAACAGATGATTCGAATATTGCAATATTCTTATAGCTTGAACAAAAGCCCAAAGCTGCAACTGGTTGGGTCCACGTCAACTGATCACGAACATTTTCGTGTAAGAGCCAGAATGTTATCTGGGTGTGGTGACCTATACGGTGTCTCTGGGATACCAGGCGATTCCTCAATGTAAAATTGCCTTATCTCTAAGCCGGGCTCTGTAGAGATTGACCAAATATTTCTACACATTTAATTCACCAAATTACTCGTTTCGTAAAAAAATTCAATCGTGAAATATATTGTTAAAATACACTTTTTGTAAGTTTGAATTTCTTTCATTAGGAACAATGTTTCCTTTATTTGCAATTACATCATCAGTGATACTATTTTGATTATAAAAATCATAAAAAACGTATGTATTGCAGAGATATTATTTTTGGCGCTACCATTTCTTCAATAAGAATTTAACTCAAATTGAATAACTCTGAGAACAAATACTGAAAGTGATTTTCAATTATATTTATTTTGTTTGAGAAAATATATTTCTAGTTAAACTTCATTCGGCAAAATCGTTTTGCATATTTAACCTTGCCTATAATGTTACTGACGTAAGTGTCGATTTGTCTCGCAATATCGATTGCAATCTCTCCTTTCTCAACACGATGAATTATTTTAGATTTTCCTTCAAAAATACCTTCGGTATGCTGTAAATATGTTGTTTTTTTTCATCAGTACCAGCACAGAACATTATTTCTGTTACCGGCAGAATTTTTTTTTGCCGAAACCGGCAGTCTATCCACTCCGTTCTGATAAGTTTCTTTCGTATTACTGATCTGCAGTTTCGAAGTTACCAAAAATTTGTTCCCAACTTTACCAGACATATTTCCAGACATAGGCATCTAATATCAGTAAAAAATGCTTTAATAATAAGCTTTTTTTACGTGAATGCATAATTGAGAAAAGTTATTTCAATTTTTAGAGTCAGAACTTTTTAATTGTTTAGAAAACATAACTTCATATTAATTATTTGAAAAAAGTTGCGCAAGTCTCTCATCTTTTTACGTTCATTTTTAAATTAAATGCTTAAATATAATCAATGAATATCTGAATTCTTATTGGATACAATTAAAGCGTCACGATATGAAAAATTTCCACATTTCATTCTGGCAGTTGTCAAATGGTTTGTCTTCTGACGTACAAAACACGTGAAGAAGAAGAAACAGAGATTTCGAAATTGAAAAAATATTAGCTTATCATTACCCAATCTTGGGAGAGATAGAATTACATGAGAAATGTAAGGGTGGGCGAAATAAGTTCAGGAGGCCACTTTGAATTACACCCCGCGATCGCAGCGCCATCCAATACTACGTACGTTAGCATACGCTATACACACACACGCGCAATTATGCCGCGTTTGGATGGTGTTCACTACTCATACTCTCACAGAAATATATTATTATTTTCTAGATTTGAAACATTTTTACATATTTCAATAGTTGAATTAAATATAATGTTGTTGACGATTTTAGGTTAATGAAGGGAAATTGACTTGATTTCCCATGAAATATCAAGAACATTCACTACTAGTTTGGTAATTTTATGAAGAAAATGTAATTTCGCAATGTATTTGAATGGATATAATGAATCTTTCAAAGAACTTACAGAGTTGTGTAGAGTTAAATTTCTTAGTTCCTAATTTTTAAGAGAAAATATTTTACAACATTTTGGAGGAAGGAAGATATGCTTTGATTCTCAAAAAAACATTTTCAGCGGAACTCGTGACGAATTTGCATTTTATATCATCATAAAGGCCTCAATATTCGAGAAAAGCTTTTGTATTTGATGTTTGGAATAGAAGGAGAATTCATTTTTGTACTTCCTGCGCCAAGCTTCAGACTTATTCTTCTTTGAATTTCCATCGTGACGATTTTCCACTTGGTTTAATAATAAAGAACTCGTTGAGCAGGAAAATTCATTAAGTTATAAGTATTCAATCCTAAGTATTTACTACTTGCCAGTGAAAATCCTATGAGCGAAATTAGGTCATGATCTCAAATCATGTATGTTATATTGGCGAGAACGAACTAATTTTGATTTCGAAAATTTTTGTATCAAATGAAACGAAACAATAGTTAAGGCTTCTTTATTTCCAACCAGTACTAGCCCGAATTTATACTTTCCGTTACAATTTCCTAAATAGGTCAGTTAACGCAAAATGAACAACATCACAATGATTATCAACATCATCGTGATAAACTTGAAATGCAACATAACTATCAATGAAAATCAACGAATTTTTTGGTGTAATCTATATTTTGAGTTCAAAAGTAGTCAAATCATATGATTATCAAACCAAGAATAATATCTTGTAAAGTTAAATATACATCTCCGGTTAAAGGGATAATGATATAACATGTTCTACTCTGAAATGCAACATGATTGGAAAGTTGGGACCGACTGAAATTTCATATATTTCTTCTCTAGTCAATAGTGTAGCCATGCTGCTTTCCACGTTTATTTTCACCCGCTTTTTAGTGCGACCATGAAATGTATAAACTCCAGCAAGAGCATGGAAACTCTTCAAAATTGCAAAGGCGTCACCATTCGATGTTGATAATACAATTTGTTCTTGGGCTGGCACAGGATTATAACTATTGTGTTTTATTCTTATTATAAGTCTTTCATTGGCAGGAAA
Source organism: Andricus quercusramuli (assembly GCA_932178445.1). NCBI lineage: Eukaryota > Metazoa > Arthropoda > Insecta > Hymenoptera > Cynipidae > Andricus > Andricus quercusramuli. The sequence continues at coordinate 88,992 of CAKNXH010002384.1, read as the reverse complement.
AATGTATTTGTGGAGTACGAATATCCGGTGCGGATTCGCAATTGAAGTAACTCGAATAAATGGGAGTTGTTCAACTCCACATCCACGTCCATCAGGAGAAGAAAGCCTTACAGCTGATTCTATGGATCTGGATGGAGGTGGATGCACGAAAGATGGAGACCTGGATCTTTCACGAAGTTGTGGTTTGGCAGGAAGAAGCGGTCTCTCAACAGGAAAATTTCTTTCAGAAGAAGAAGGTCTCTCAGGAGAAATACTAGGTTCAGGGTTGCGAGTGGGTAAAAATTCGAACGGTGTACTTAAATCTGCAACAAGAAACAGAGGATTACATTTTTCTAACGTATTTCATGCACACAAAAACAGCGTTCCTCAAAAGTACGCCAAAATCGGTGAAGTTTTGAGATATAATCAAAATGAGCCTCACAGCCTCATTGTGAGGATCTATGCGGCGAAGATTTGTTTTGCGAAAGATTCGCAAAATTTTCACAAAACTAAGACATTGAGGAATATTGTGAAGAGATTTCTTCTTATGACACGGTGTGAACTCGCAAACTGGGTAAGGGTAAGGCTTCTCAGCTAACGCTTCCTCTCCTCTATCTCTTCATCGCTACTCCCACTGACTGTCACTTTCAATCCATCTTTCTCCCTTTCAATCCATCTCTCTTTCTGGCCCTAGAGGCCGTTCTTTTGTTACAGATTCATTTAAGCATGCACTTAAACATGCTTTCTGGTAATTTATTTATCCAGAGACATTGAACTTCTTATTGAAAAATCCTTTTGGATAACTGATAGCTGTCACTTTTGAGGTTGGCATAATACATAGACTCAGGTGGTGTGAGGTTTGCTTAACACTGTCAACAGTGTCATGAACAATATGGCTATTGTCGCCATCTTGGAATGAGGAGATGTAGCCATTTCGGAATTTGAAGCTACTAATACATTTCTGAAGCCGCTGTTGAAGAGCAGTTGCCATCTTGAAAATCATGGATTGCAGCCATATCGAAATTCAGCCATCTTGAAAATCAGGAGAAATAGCCATCTTGCCTCTGTCGTCATCTTCTCCATCGCATTCTCTCCGGATTCTTGAGGTATGAGTTCCCTCTCCAGTATTGAAGCCATTGTCGCCATCTTAGAACACACCATCTTGGTGAGTTTTAAGTCAATGGGATATATTTACCTCCGTCATCATCGTGGTAGTGATTACTAGTGATTTACTGGTGTCTATTTCCGTCTCTAGTTTCTAATGACTTTTATTTTTATTGGTGGAACGCTTTCTTGGATGTGTACTGATTGAGAATTGTTTCACTCTAGCTACTATATTCAAATATCTACTTACGACTGGGTATGTAAGCATGTGGGTATAAGTCTAGTTACTTTTAGTGACATTTATATCTAGGGACTCCTACATGCATCACTGTTTTAGCATGCCATGACATAGTGACCTCTAGTTATAATTTATGAAACCTAGGAACTTTCAGTAACATCTAGTATCATCTGGTCATGCATAAATATGCCTAGTTGCGTTGTAACCCACTTTTGAATTTTTAAATTTAATGTGCGAAACTTAAATGATGTGGATATCCGTCTGGTATTCTTGATTCTGCTAACAGATTTGCTTTCTCTGAAGTGTTCAAGAACCCATTATGTCAAGACCTTGTGGTCCATGCAAGAAATTAATTATCACAGATGCTAAATATTGTACTAAGTGTAAAAAATATTTTCATCCCAATTCGAAGTGCTTTATTCATAACATTGATAATCCTGACAACGTGCTAGTCAAGTGTACTGGGCCTTTTGAGAAAATGAATCTCAAGGATAAACAGCTGTCTAAGTCACGAAGATCAGATAAAAACGAAACTGCATCCATTACTACAAAACCAAAGAAAGTAAAAATATGACGAGCACTTTTGGCTCAAATCCTGAAATGGTGTCTGACGATACTAACAGCGTTTTGTCGGAGAGTAGCAACTTTTCAAGCAGTCAGTTTTGACAGCTCTTGTCAGCAATTAAAAACTGCAAATCTAGCCTATCATCTTTAAAAAAGGATAATGATGGAATATGCTCAGATCTGAATGATATCAGGGAAAAAATGAATTGTCTCCCTGAGATGCAGCTCAAGCTTGAAGAGAAAATGCCAAGCTTTAAGCTATCTCGATTCAATATGTTGAGCTGAGCTCACAAGTTTCGGTACTTACAACCGAAAATGAAGCTCTACGGAAATAGATTGAATCAATTGAGGATAGTCAGAGAAGGCTAGATCAGCGTGTTCTAAGGACGGAAATCAGCAGTGTGCGGATGGATTGATCATTGCTGGACTACCTGCGAGAAAAAAGGAAGATCTTGTGGATCTTGTCTGTTCAGACTCAAAGGCTATTAATGTGCAGCTAACTCCTGCTGAGATAAAAAAGTTCGAGCTCAAGTTCAACCTCTACTTCTAAACCTTCTTTCATAAAATCAGTTGTTGTTCATCCAACTAGTAATCCACGATTAGTACTGGTTAGTTCTCAACGCTAAGGCCTAGAAAGAAGATGATTTCTAGTATGAGAAAGAAGAAATCACTATATGTGAATGAAGTATGTTTGGATCTCGGGAAATCTCGTCTTCACATAAATCAATACCTCCCTGCAGCCACATACAACTTACTTCGCTCTACTAGCGAAAAGGCTAAGTTACTATCGTTAGGCGAAAGGATAAGGATCCTGTAATCAGGATTTTATGTCAGAGTTATTTTGACCTTTTGACTGAATGACTAACTCCTGAACAGCGTAGATCCTTGCCTTTGAGTAAAAACCCTGACTCTAATCCTGCCTCTTACAACTCGCTAATGAAAATCTGTCACATTAATATTAACTCACTAAAATCGCATATCAACTTACTTCGTGCTTACTTAAATCATAATGTATATCATGTCATAGCGATAAGTGAAACATGGCTAACTGAAACTATTAGTGATAATATTGTCGCTCTTGAAGGTTATTCGTTTGTGCGTACGGATAGAGATGGCAGGAGAGGTGAAGTTGTTGCGGTGTATGTCATAAGTATCAAATTATTGGAGACATCGAAGGGTGTTTTTAATGAACCAGAATTTATTATAATGGAAATATCTTGTCGTACTATGTCACCGCTGCTATTGTTCGTTGTCTATAGAAGACCTCATGGTAAATACGTTATAGACATGGTTTCAGTACGCAGACTCTATTGCTTAGGGTTACTGATGACATTCGAAGAGGCTTGGGCACTCACTTCATATGCTTTTTGTGGATGATCTTCAAATATGCATCGAGTGTAGTCGACATAAAATCAATGAGACTATTGATCAAATTAATCGAGATGTAAGGGCGATATATGATTGACCAGAAACTAACAAGCTTAAAATTAATGCGAGCAAGACCAAAGCGCTTATATTTAGAAGTTCTAAATATATGAATAGCCGTGACATGACCTCTCTTCTCCCGGAAAAATGGTAGGCAGACGTTTTTGAGATCGCTGAATTCATATATAACTTCAGAATAATGAATTTCAAAAAGGCAGATCTAATATGGAAATGGCAATATGATATTAAATTTCTGGCGAAAAGCCATTGTCCAGTAAAGATTAAAAAAGAGTTTTAGTACTTGGCTAAAATTTTTGCATCAGTTTTAATTTTATATTCTTACTTGCTTTATAAAATAGTACTGTTACTTTGCTCTCACTAGCTATCGATTATATATTTATATTATATATATATTATATATTATTATATATTGATTATATATTAATTATGTCGCATTGTTTCCTCCTTATCTGAATTGAAAATCATGACGTTTACCCAACCATCATTTATGTTTCCGTGTGTTTACACTGTAAACGCCTACTTTAGGGGAGAAATTCATGAGGTAAGGTGAAATAGATTAGGTTTTCAAATAATTCTTACTCTTCTGTTTTGATGTCGTGACGTATACTCTTAAATACCCAACATCAAAAATTTAGAGAATCCCGTTCTTCTATTACACTATTTGTTTCGCGACCATTCCATTGCACATAAAATATTTATATTTGTTATCTCTAATTTATTATGTGAAATCTTACTGATTTGAATTTGGAGAGAGTTATGTTATAGGTTTTTGTCCTGTTTTTGTCTGCTATATCCGAAAAATAAAACATATGGCAAGTTGCAAGTGAAATAAATAAAAATGAAGGAAAATAATTATCACACTGTACCTCGTATGAATTAAGATTGGTGAAGCGAAATTTTATAAATATTCGTCGTGCTTCGACTTCCGTCTTGTAGAGCCAGCTTGGCATTCTAACACTCCTCACCCAACCAAGATGCACGCATCGTCCTCAGTGGTGTGGGGTACCACAGCCCGGGCTCGTCGGCCTTCGGCATCTTGGCTGGGTGAGATTCTTCAACTTGGTCGCCCTTGAGGTTTCCTCGATGAGGCTGCCACTCGGAACGAGCAACACCTCATTGTGACGGGCAGGTGGTCCGTCTGGGAATTCTCTCCCTTTGCGGCGCAGAGGTAGCACTGCGGATTGCTTTCGCATTCCGCAGCTCTATGGCCCTCTTTGCCGCACCTCCAGCAGGTTCTTGTTCTGTTGGGCCCCTCGCACCTCGCAGCCATATGGCCGAAACCCTGGCAGCGATAACATCGGAGAACCCCTGTCTTTTTCTTCACTCTGCAGGACACCCATCCTACCTTCAGGTGTCCCGTTCGAAGGATTCTTGACGCCAGCTCTTCTTTCATGTTCACAAAGGCCCTCAGATTGCCTCTGTAGGGTTTCTTTGTCAGGCTTTCCTTCACCTCTCCAGCAGCTTCCCCGAAGTGGCTTCTCACAGCCGCCTCGACTTCCTACGCAACAGTTACTGTGTCGAGGTCCAAGACCTCGACTTCGACACGAGGGACGAGTTCTCGCACTCTACCCTCCTCGCCAACAGCCTCCTTGATGGCAACTGACAATTTGTCTCTGCCACCTGCTGCTGGTCCAACTTCCACCAAGACCTGTCCGTTCCTAGTCTCCCTGACCCCCCTGATTTGAACGCCAAGGGCGTCAGGGTTGACCTTCTCTTTCAGGTCCCTGAGGACTTGAGCGTAACTCATACCCTAGGCCGGTTTGATAACAACCGCCTCGGGCCGAGCTCGCGTCTGCGCCTTCTTCGCCTGTTTCCTCATGTTCGTGTCAGGCCTGTCCTCTTCATCTCTCCTCTTCGGAGTCGAGGTCGCGACCACCTCAGCTTCTGTTTGGGTCCCGATGTGACTCGTGTCTTTATCCCCCTTCGCCTTATTCAGGTGCTTTTTCTCGATCTCCTCTTCGACATGTATAATGGCTTCTTGGTAGGAATGTTCGGCAGCGCCTAAGGTCAATGCCATCCTCTCCATTAAAACCTGAGCCTCCTTCAGTCCATGCCTGATAGGCATGAAAATATTCCTCTTCGTGGAGCAGAAGTCCTGCATCCTTTCCAACACATCGTCCAAATCAACATAGATTTTCCTAGCCTCATCCATATTTTCCTCCGCATTTCTTCGGTCCTGTCTGGACGACTTTTCACTGCCGTCCAGCACTTCTACCACATCTAGCTCTCCTTTCAACTCATCACATTTACTTCGGTTTATGTTTTCTTCATTCTTTATTAGGATTCCCACGAGTAGCTATGGAAATAAAAGTCCACCCCCGCAGAGCCTCGCATGCGGGTAAGGTCTGCATACTCTACAAGGCGACCTAGTATCCAAGAGTCACCGTTTGGAACACCACACCCCTGGTGCCACGCAGTCATCGGCACGGTGGAATAACGCCTTCACTTGGAGGGTTTTCCTTCGGGAACAACCCTGGACCGTTGCTTGCGACTGCTTATTAAGTAGTGTAACCGTATCAAGCAGAAACCGTCGGTACAGGGCCGCAACAGGAAGCGGTCATGGTTTTTTCTCGGTGTGTCCTTCACCCAGTCTGTTTGGTCCGCGGGGCCTATTTTATTTCAGCCCTACCCTCTGTTTCCAGCGAGCATCCCCCTATCTGCCACCAAGGGATGCACCACATATGGGATTTTTAATTTTGAAAACCGTTTGTTTTCAAAATACCGCATCTTCCAAACCGCTGATTGAACGCAACCGAGATTTTCGAAGAACGAGTCCACGGATAACTTGTTAATTAAACTGTTAGTGTGAAAATGGCCTAGAAATAGGTTTTTCGGAAATATGGATTTCCTCGCCAGGATATTTAGGAAATGTTGAAACGCTAAAGATACATCAGAGGACTTTTCCTGCTAGGATATGTTTTCCACATTTATTGTACACTTTATGTGATTTTCTTGCATGAATCTTCAAGAAAATTTAAAAAACCTCTTGGAATAAATTCAAACACCTTTTTCCAATAGGAGATGCTTTTTGCAAAATTTTTGGAACTGGTTACACAAATAATGTTTGTCAAATCCCTATTTCTTTCCAACGTCTTGTCGGGGCGGAAAGGCATCCCTGTGATTGGTTACAGCAATAATATTGGTCTAAACCCTACCCCCTTTATGATTTATTGTGGGGGTGGACCTCTCTGTGACTGGTCACAAAAATATTGTAGGTCACATCCTCACCCTTTTTCAACGTCTCGTGGGGGGGGGGGCGGGAAATCACCTCTGTGGCTGGTCACAGAAATAATTTAGGTGACATTCATACCCCTTCCCAATATCTCAGGGGCGTTAGTCGAAGGTATCAGCTTTTCGAAAGTTTATCCCCGAAGTTTCGGTACAAATAGCCAAAGTCATATCTGGGAGCTATTCGTACCAAAATTTCGGTACCCGTGGACACGGCCATTTTTATATTTCGGCAATTTTCATTTCAGCCCCGTAATTATATTATGATAGTAGCACTGTTTACAATGCCTACTTTCAATAGCTCAAGTACACCCCGCCTTCTCATCTAGTCACTTGCGCGGGTAAAACTTGAACGACTTCGTTCAAATTTTGTTTGTTTGTTTACTGTTTGGTTGAAAATGTAACCATTTTGTTGAGAATCAATTTTTTTGTTAAAAATTCATAACTTTTGGTTTAAAATTTAACTATCTGAATGAAAATTAACTATTTGGTTAAAAATTTAACCATTTGGTGAAGAATAAACTTTTTTGTTAAAAAATCATATTTTCGGGGTGAAAATTCAACTGCTTTGTAGATGATTTGTATCTTTGGCTCAAAAATTCAAAAATGTTGTTTATTTAATATCATTATCGTAAATTTATCTTTTTTTCCGTAGAAAATTAATTTTCTTGATGGAAAATTAATATTTTTAGTTGAAAATTGACCTTTTTTTGGTTGAAAGTTGAACTGCTTCGTTGGAAGTTTTGTTCTTACGTGAGATTCACCTTTTTGTTTTAAAATTTAACTTTTTTGTTTCAAATTTGTTTTGCTTCAACATGTCTATTTTGGTTGGATAGAACTAGTTAAAAATCAATTCTTATATGTTGTGAATTATTTTTTCAACTGGAAATGTTACGATTTCATTTACAGCTGAAAATTCAAGTTTTTTGTTTGAAATTCATCTTTTTTTATTGAAAATTCATATATTTGAGGATTCAACTATTTTGTTAAAAGCTCGTTTTGTTTAATTCAACTCGTTCAACTTGCATTAATAATTGTCTCACTAAGTAAAAAATAGACCAAATGTGGAAAATATTAGAAAAACCTGCAACTCTAGCATTATTCCAATAGAATATTATTACGAATAACAAATAGTTTTACCAATTGTGTGTGTTAAATTCAGTTGACTATTTCCTCGGTCTATCTGAAAAGTTGAAAATTAGTTGAAGAAATCAGATAAATTCGTGAATTTCTAACTTTATTTTAAGAGAAAATGGCTATAAAATATGATAAATTGTTTTAACAATGTATCTGAAAATCTAGTTATTACTATAAAGTAATATTTTATGCACTAAAAGCAATGTTTACTGAGAAAAATCTTAAAAAACTGATAGTTAGCGCCAGAGACTTGCAATACCCAAGTTTTAACTTATCGAGTTTATTTAAAACCCTATAAAATTGACTTATAAAATTCGGAAATAAATTTCTCATTCGTATTCTATGGCTGATTTTGAAGAGTAATTTTTAGGGTCAACTCGATATACATAATGTTGACAATTCTGAATACAATTTACAAAAATGAATTCTTTATAGAAAATACGTGTTAATCTTCATGGGGCTTGCGGAATTTTTAAATATCATTTTTTTAAACCCATTCATATTTTGTGGATTTGAAGAAATTTGGGGGGATATGCATGAAAATTTAATGAAAATTGTGGCCCACCTTAGTCCACGTGGACTTTGGCTAGACCCGCTAGACTCGTGGACAATCGTGGGCTTTCCCCTCTTCGTTTAAAAAAGGATTTCTTGCTGTATAAATTTAATCTTTTTTGCTTAACAATGCAAATGTTTGGTGGAGAATTATTCTCTGTCCGTCGAGAATCAAATTTTTTGTTCCAATCTTTAGTAGAAAATTCGTATCTTTGGCTCAAAAATTCCACAAATTGGTAGGAAATTTAACTGTATGGTTGAAAATTTATATATATATTTTTTTAATTCATTCTTTCATAGAAAATTCAAGTATTTCGTTTGAAAATTAATGTTTCTTGGTAATAATTCATCTTTTTGATTGAAAGAGTAACTATTTGGTTGAAAATTCAACTATTTTATGGAATGTTTATCTTTTCATTAAAAGTGCAAATAACTGTTTGGTTGAAAATTCATCTGTTTTGGTTAAAAATTCATTTGCTTTGTTTAGGGGTTTCACTGTTCTATTAAACATTTAGTCCTTCTTCATTCAATTCAGCTGCTTTTGATTTAAAATAAAAACCTTCCAATTTAAAAAAATTGAAAACAAAAAAATATGAATTTTTAACCAAATTAATTTTTAACCAAAAAGACGAATTTGTAACAAAATACATGAATTGCTGCAAACGTTTATATAAATAATATATGTTCTATAATATTTGGTGGAATATAACAATTTATATTTCCATAAACAAATTAGATAAACAATTTCGAAATATTTGGGAAGTTCAATTACAAAGAATTTGTTCATACCATTCAAATAGTTTGAGGTTGAAAGTCTAAGTTAGTCACAAATATCGATAAAAATATATCAATAAACATTTTAAAAAACAATTGATCATAGATGAATATTAATTATAAAATATTCCAGAAACGTAATACTGTCGTATTTTGAATATCAAAAAAGTTTTTTCCATATAAGCAGAATGAGCCATTTTTTGAAACTTCATAAATCGGTACTGGTAGGTCATGAGATTTTAAACAATAGGTCGATCGATGAGTCTTAGAGACGCGAAGAAATACGCTATAGATATCGTATTGTTGTATTTTGAATTTCAAACCAGTTTTTTTCATACAAACAAATTAAAATTTTCCTTTCTAAATCTCTAAACGCAAGAAAAAAACCACTGCTTAATGGTCAATCTAGCTCAAAATCCTATCAGACCTGGATATCAATCAGAGCTGCACTTCATAAAAATTTCATGATTGTAGCTCTTTTACTTTTCGAGATACGGTGAACAGAATATTTCAAAAAAGTATATTTGAAAATCAGGTCCTTAAAAAATTTCCATTAGAAACGCATACCATTTTACGAATTATACTTCTTTGTTTTATGGGATGCAAATATAATATTTCTCAAACGGATTGTACAGAGGAAATATTTGTAAATTTTCTGTATTTCCTTGCAGTTTCTGATAATTTTGTTTTGAATTGTTAATCTGCAGGCTTAAAGTTTTGAAAGAATTGTTCTAACATTTTTCAGACTTTTCTCAAAATTTCGTTGCCCAATGTCAAGACGAAATGATTCAATGATAAGCTTGATTTTTCACGCATATGCATAATTAGGAACAGGTATTCCAATTTCCAAATTTACAGACTCATTCATTGTTCAGCAAAAATAACTCAATTTCAATGAATTACGAAAAGGTCGCAGCAAGTCGACCATCTTTTTTGATAGTTTTGAAATTTAAGGATCAAATATAATGAGTAAATATGAAACTTCTAATCTGATACAATTAGAGCGTCATAATATGGCAACATTTTATTTTTATCTTCTGGAAATTACGTAATAGTTTATCTTCTTTCATGTTCAAAACACATGAAGGAGGAGGAACAAAGATTAAATTTTTTTTTAAATATTTGCTTATAATTACCCAATCCATGTAGAAGTCAAATAACACAAGAAATTTAATTCTCTTCTAGATTTCAAACATTTTTACACGTGTTGACCACAACTTGGATAGCACATTTTGTAAATATTTTCTCTTCAACATACGAAATTGACATTAAGGGTGTTTGTTGACTCCGACTTGGAATTTTTTTTATGGGGACGGCACTGACTCCATATATAATTTTTCCCAAGTATCTGAGAGGGAAAGAAAGAAAACTTGTCAAATATCCGGGGTTTTACGCGATCCTCGGATCAACAAAATTGATAGGAATGAAGCCTTTTGCTGAAGTGATAATTATTTTCGCGAAAATTATGAATTTTTTGAAAGGGAGAAATCTGCGGATAGCAGAAGACAGCATTTGAGCGGCGAGAACCGTTAGAAAATTTATTTTTTTACTCACAATTCTGATATCACAGAAGCATTTTCAGTTGTCATTCCAAATTCTAAGACCCAAAACTTGATGGTGGCGAACCTAAATTTTGAGAAATACGTCGTGAAATGGAGGAAAAACCATAAGAAAATTGAGATGTCCTGTGCATGTGACGACCATAAGACTTTATTGGTAAGCAGCAAAGAAAATTCGGCATATAAACCAGCTGTCAAATTTTGCGCTCCGAATCTCCGATGCTCTGAAGTATGCACCACACATTGCCACTCGCGAAATCGGGGCGCAAATATTTAAAAAGTTTTTGCAGACAGAATTGGCAAATGCACCAATGTTATAGATAAACCAATTTATGATTGAATGTAAATTTATAAATTCACACAGTTTGAAACTATAACTTTGATATTATGATTCGAAAATTTTGAAATGATAAATTTATCAAGTTATCCAGCAATAAATTCTGAAACCATCGAATGCAATTTCTGAAATTTCGAAACTAGGCCCTCTGCAAATTAATTTATAAATTTCAAGTTTATAAAGTGGCCCAACTATAAATTAATTATACGAAGAAGCGTGTATCGGGGGACGCGGATTCTGGTCATCTTTTGAGAGCGAAGAGGGCCTCATTTGAGATAAAAAAAACTGAAACAGTTTACTAAGATGGAAAGCGGTTTACGAAAAAACGGGTTACAAGAAATCCGCGCAAAATAAACATGAGTTTGAATTAAAGGTCCATAGAGTAAGCAGCGGCGGGGTAATGGTCTAGGTTCTAGGCTACAGATTCTGCCGTCATGCTTTCGCGTCTTCGTACGCTCCTAATTTTTTATGTTTCTCATTTTTTTTTTCCAATAGATTACCCTGAATATGGATAAATATTTCAAAAACAACAATAACAAGTTTCAAAAATATATTTTAGGAATACGAACATTATTGCGGGATCTCCGAAATTATAAAAACTAGTTATTTGTAAAGTTATGACAATTTTTTGCTGATAAATATTAATATTTTCTGAATAGGATGGAGCAACAAAAATCTTTTCTGTGATAAGCTTTTGGATCGAATGAATGAAATGAATGAAATCAATGAAATCAGTGAAACCGGTATAAATTTTATTTTATTGATTTTATTGATGATAAATTCATTTTATTGATTTCAGTGATTTAATTCAATTCATTGATTTTATTGATTCGCTTCATGCTATCCGTTTTATTAATTTCATTGATTTGATTCATTCTATCCAAAAGCTTATCACAAAAAAGATTTTTGTTGCTCCACCATATTCAAAAAATATTAATATTTATTAGCAAAAAATTTTCATAACTTTACAAATAACTAGTTTTTATAATTTCGGAAACCCCGAAATTTATGCATGAATCAAAGAAATGATTGATAAAAAAATCAACAGATTATAAAAATATTTTGGTGTCAACAATAATAATTTTTGTATTCCTAAAATATATTTTTGAAACTTTTTATTGTTTTCTTTATAATATTCATCCATATTTAGGGTAATCTATTGGAAAAATATGAGAAACAAAAAAAAATTGAAGAGAGTACGAAGACGCGAACGCATGACGGCAGAATCTGTGGCCTAGAACCTAGACCATTACCCCGCCGCTGCTTTCTCCATGGGCCTCTAATTCAAAATCATGTTCATTTTGCGCGGTTTTCTTGTAACCCCTTTTCTCGTAAACCGCTTTCCATCATAGTAAACTGTTTCAGCTTTTTTTCATCTCAAATAAGGCCCTCCTTGCTCACAAAAGATGACCAGAATCCGTGTCCCCCGTTACAAGCTTCTTCATATAATTAATTTATAGTTGGGCCACTTGATAAACTTGGAATTTATAAATAAATTTGCAGAGGGCCTAATTTCGAAATTTCGGAAATCGAATTTGATGGTTTCGGAATTTATTGCTGGATAGCTTGATAAATCTTTAAATCATAATTCCAAAGTTATAATTTCAAACTGGGTATTTTTACAAATTTACATACGATCATAAATTGATTTATCTATAAAATTGGTACATTTGCAGATTCTGTCTGCAAAAACTTTCTAAATATTTGCGCCCCGATTTCGCGAGTGGCAATGTGTAGTGCGTACTTCAGAGCATCGGAGATTCGGAGCGCGAATTTGACAGCTGGTTTATATGCCGAGTTTGTTTTGCTGCTTACCAAGACAGTCTTATGGTCCTCACATTTGCAGGACATCTCAATTTTCTTACGGTTTTTTCTCCATTTCGCGAAGTATTTCGCAAAATTTAGGTTCGCCATTTTCAAGTTTTGGTCTTCGAATTTGGAATGACAACTGTAAATGCTTCTGTGATGTCAGAATTGTGAGTGAAAAAATGAATTTGCGAGCGGTTCTCGCCGTTCAAATGCTGTCTTCTCCTATCCACAGATGTCTCCCATTCAAAAAATTCATAATTTCTGCGAAAATAATTACTGCCTCAGCAAATGGCTTCATTCCTATCAATTTTTTAAATCCGAGGATCTCGAAAAACCCCGGATATTTGACAAGTTTTCTTTCTCGCGCTCACATATACTTGGGACAATTTATATATGGAGTCAGTTCCATGCCTATGAAAAAAAAAATACAAGTCGCATTTATTCACACCCTTATGGCATATTTGTTAATGAGAAACTTATATTTAAACGAATAAGAAAACGGTTGATTAAACAGGTTGGACTTCTTTGAATAACTATTTGTTTTTTAAGTTCGTCTATTCGTTTTAAGGCAATATAATATAATTTTACCCAGAATTTCAAGCTTATTCAAAACTTATTTATAGATTTCAGATATGACAAATAAAACTTTCAACAAAAATGTTTATTTTCAAACAAGGAGTTACATTGTTGACGAATAAAGATAAATTCTGAATGAAAAATGTTATGCATAACTGAGATTTCAAACTACGAATATTTTTCATTTTCAATTAAAAGTAGTTGAGCCTATCAAAAAATACGAATTTTCAACAAAACAATAGAATCACCAACTAAAACTGATTAATCATCAGCCACTTGCTTTTTTAATCAAAAATGTAAAACTTAGAAACAGAGGCAATTCAAAATTTACTAAATAGAACTAATTTAACGCAAATTAAGCCAAATTCATTGTAATAATAATCAATTTCGTAAAACTAAATATAGATCGCCGGTTAAAGTGATAATGTTATATTATGCTCTACTCTGTAATTCATCATTATTGGGGAGCTGGAACCTACTGAAGTTTCATCGATTTCTGCTTTAGTCAGTGATGTAACGGTACCGCTTTCCATGTTCAGTTTTGCCCTTCTTTTAGAGCGTTTATCATATTTATAAATTCCAGCAAGAACATTGAAGCTTTTCAATATTGCAAAGACGTCACCATCGGATGTTGATAATACAATTTGCTCTTGGGTTGGCAAATGTCCATATCCATTCCCTCCTGTTCTTATTACAAGTTCTTCATTGGCAGGAAAAGTATATTTCCGAAGTTCAAATACTAGGTGCGGATTCAAAATTGAAGTAAGTCGAATGAATGGGAGTTGTTCAATTCCACATCCATTTCCATCAGGAGAAGGAAGCCTTACAGCTGGATCTATGGATCTGGATGGAGGAGGATGCACGGCAGGAGGTGATCTGGATCTTTCACGAAGTGGTGGTTTGGCAGGAAGAAGCGGCCTCTCAACAGGAAAATTTCTCTTAGAAGAAGAAGGTCTGCCAGGAGAAACATTAGGAACAGGGTTGCGAGCAGGTAAAAATTCGAACGGTGTACTTGACTCTGTAACAAGAAACAGAGGATTATATTTCTTTAACGTTGGTATTTAATCCACAGAAGAACGGTGATCCACCAAGGTACGCCAAAATCTGTGAAGTTTTGAAATATAATAAGAATACGCCTCGCAGTTTTTTCAGGATCTACACGGAGAAAATTGATTGGCAAAAAATTCCGCAAAGTTTGCATAGAGCTGGAATATCAAAGTATTTGGGAAAAGTTTGGCATTATTTTGGTAGATTTTGAAACAATTTGCCTTCTTATTAAATATGTTGAATCACACGTTTTAGCGTCTGCTATTAACCATTGAAAGCAAACCCAAATTCAATTTTGAACAACTCATCTGATTTTGAATGTGATTTGTGAAATTACTTTGGGTCGGTTCGGGTTTCGGGTTCGCAAGACGAAATGAAATCCCAGCCTACCTGAAAATTTGATAAACCAAGCTAGACCAAAAACCTGAACCTGCCAGAAACATCAATGTAAAAATCCTTTCGAATTTCCAGTAACCTTCGGTGATTCATGGTAATCTACCACAAATTATTGTTGAAATGAACGTGAATGTTGGAAACTTTTTCTTCTTTCGAATTTCGAAATTCTTCTTCTCATCGAATGTGTTCCTATTAAAATTGAGCGTTATCTCAGGGCTTCAGAGCATCCTTATGGGAACGGTCACTCACAACTATAGTCCGTTCTTTCTTAATTTTCTAATAGATTTTCTTGCCGACTATTTAAAAGTTCTGTTACCATTTCTGCGTCCATGAAAGAAAACAATAAGTTTTCAACTGCATTCATTGCACCTTCTCCAGTGAAATAAGAGTTCTTGCAAATTGCTTGCACAACATCTTACGTTTGGTGGTATGAATATTCAAGTTTCTATCAATACTTTCAATCTAGCTCTGGGTGTTCTGGGTGTAATTCTATGACAAGAATCAGAAACTTTTGATTGGAGTGATATTGAATGATGATACATGTTTTTCAACATAGCCAGCATCGCTTCGTCTATAAATGATGACAAGCTACGAACCTTCTTCAAGCATGCGTTAAGTTACAAGAAGGGCATACATTTTACTTTAGCATTTTATATCACAATGAATGGTTAGGATGAATATCAATTGGAACCTGAATAAAACATATGGGAAAAGCTATCAACTGCACGATGAGGAAAAAAGAAAAATATTGCAAACAATTGACTACTGCGTAATGTCACAAGAGAAAAAGAACAATATTTCCATGCCTTCAGTTTTCCTGTGTTTGATCCTTTGCTTATATTCATACCAACAAACTCGAGATGTTGAACAAGCCATTTAAAAAAGACTCTTCTGACTGAAAAAGCAAGGAATGAATTCAAAACCTAACTGCTAACCCCCGTGAACGCAGAAATGATAACAGAATTTCAGAATTGTTTAAAGTCTTCAATTCCCGCTGAAAGACATAAAAAGTCTCGAAGACACATTGAAAAGGAACTTCAAGTCAAACGGAAACTCGAAGCATGAGAATATTGTTCTTTTACACTTGTTTCAAATGGGACGATGGTCGTGGGGGTCAAGGCATAGGCTTCGGACCCACTCCGTCGGCTTACGCGTTCGATTCCCGCATCGCACTCTGGAGGAGCTTCGGTGGCCCATGCGGTGAACACTTGCCTAGCAAGGGAGTTGTTCATCTCCGGAAAGTCATGGGACCAGTACCTCTAGAGAAAAAGGTTCTCTAAGTACTTGAGGCTGTTGCTACTGGTGGTTCGGAACCCACTTTAAGCTGTGGGACCCCCTCCCACCACCAAGTAAGTTTGTGGGGTGTGTGTAAAGGAATAGGGAAGAGTGACAAGAAAAATGTAAACCCTTAGGGAACACATTAGAAGCGTCCATTCCATTCCACTTGTTTCATTACGCAGTTG
This sequence comes from Andricus quercusramuli, assembly GCA_932178445.1. Lineage (NCBI taxonomy): Eukaryota > Metazoa > Arthropoda > Insecta > Hymenoptera > Cynipidae > Andricus > Andricus quercusramuli. Next base: position 72,783 of record CAKNXH010002384.1, on the reverse strand, counting down.
TCAACTGCTTGCAATATTTTTCTTCAGGCAGGCTCCACAATGTGTCCTAAGCCTTGTACATACGTAGGCGTACGTTCGTATCAACGCGTATATGTGCTTTGTTGCCCATTGCTTCCAACTGTCGCGCGTGTTTCATTGGTTCGCATTTCAGTGTTCCGAAGGTTCATGCAGTTCCATTTTTACCGGAACAGTGAAATGTGAGCCAATGAAACACACGCGACAGTTCGTAGCAATGGGCAACAACGCATATGTACGCGTTCATATCAACGTACGTTGATGTACATACATATTGAACAACTAGCGAAGTGTTGATTTGTTTGTTTCGCAACTTTGCGGGTGCAAGGAATGGTCTGATGAAGTCTTTTGTTCCAGATTTCATCAGCTGTGGTTACATTTTACGTGATGAAGTGATAGAAAAGCATACTAAGGTATCGAAAAACCCCTCTTTCCAAATGACGAACATGTAGCTATTCTTGTAGCCGACTGAACTTACATGCTCACCCAAAAGAGCTCCACTTATTCTTTAAAAAAAAAGGAACTTTTTTCATACATAAAGGGTGAGCTTCAGTGAAACCTATGATTCTGGTAATGACCACTGGCTACATTCTAGATGTTTTAGGTTCACTTTTCTTTCAGGCCATATTTATTGAAAGAAGGGATGTAACATAGTGCAATCGAAGCAAACAAATCAAGACTCTTCACCAAAATATGGCTGGTTGTGGAAGCAGTAAATGGGCTAACGAAAGCATGGAAAGCCCTCAGTGACGTCATTCCAGAGAGTCAAATATCATATAATGTTGACTACGTTCAGATAGTTTGCGCTCTTCCTAATGCCTTCAATCTCCCACGAGCTAGTGAAAATCCATGTAACGAAATAATTGCTAATATTGATAATTCTATGTTGCAATTGCTATCGCAACCAAATCTTCTTTAAGAGCGAGTTGGAAAGGACGGTTGGGCAAGGAAGCGAGTAGTCTATGAGGCTTCAACAGATTTAGATTATAAAAAAATTATAATACAAAAAAGCGACAAAAAAAGGATAAAATCTCATTGGAAACTGAACCCTTGATGCGGTGATGAAGCTTATTTCTATTATCGAATATCAATTATAAGAAGACTCGTCAGGGTCTGGGCAAGAGTTCAAAAGCACGGGTCGAAGAAAGACATCAGCGCTGTCGGCACAAAAAAGGCACCCCCCACTGCTTTCTGACACTTGCTTTCCAACAAGAAAAAATGTCAGAATATATATCGCGATTTTTTCCAAAAATAAAACAGTCACATTCTTCTGGGAGACTGTAAATAATTACAGAGCCCATCCGTTACAGTTTGGAGTTTGAATCGCTTTAATATATTTATTAGAACTGCAGATAGTATAGTTGTACATTTTTGTAATTGTAAGCAAACATTTTCATTATTTCTCAAATTTGTCAACTGCAAATGGTTCACAAATGTTTTCCTCATATTCATGCATTTTTTCAAATTTTTCCCATTGCCTCTTGTATGTGAAATAATGCTCTAAACATTACGAAAGAAATTAAAAATGTAAGCTGATATAGATCAAGTGTGTAAATAACTCTTATATTTCCACTTTGAGATCGTGACGTATACTCTCAAATATGTTTTATTGGTGGAGGTGATAATGGCCTTTTTATAACTTTTGCGATATTGCTATCATGTCGTTTCACTCAGAATAAAAATGGAAAACAATCGCGTTCTTTTACTAAACTATTTCCTTTGCCTCCATTTTATTTTGACAGCATACTTTTATGTAATATCTCTACCTCAATTAGTGAAATTTTACTAAATCAAATATATACAGTCACATCGATTTTTTTCATATCTGGGTCAGCCATATTCCAAAAATAAAACGTTTGGCTAATTGAAACTCAGATGAATAGAAATTAGGCTAAGTAATTGAGTCACACTGAAACCCGAATAAATTAAAATAAGGCTCAATTTCAAATACCAATTTTGAGAAATAGCTTCAGTAACTTAATTTCAGGTGAAGTTAAATTTGTGGAAGATTTATATTCCTGAAAAACTTAGAATTGAAAAAAGTGTTATTTTTATTTGATACTTTAAAAAAGAATTAATATACTACGACAAAACGAGGAATCTAAATTATGGATATTATTATATTCACCAATAGGACTAAGAAAAGTCGCTGAGATGAAACACAGTATAACAATCACGGTTCCCATTTTGCTTAAACAATTCAATTCTCTTCTGAAGAAACTTCGATAAGAGTCTTACTAATGAATACTGTGAAAAAATGTTTTGTTTATATATCTATTGTCGCTGTCGCATTCGCTCTGCAAATTTATTTCTATATGTATAAGCCGTCGAAAAAATACGTATGGGCTTTGCAGGGTGAGGGGGTGGGTAAACATTTTCAGAAAAAGGCGTCTCGTATTTTTTGAATGATTTAAGATTTCTAGCATTACGTTCATTTCAGAGAGACCAGAATTAATTCGTACGCAATAAAAAGATCAGTGTTCGTTGAAAAATATGATAAAATTGTATCTTTTGTTCATCTCATAGAGTCATTAAGCTCCCACCATCTATCTTTTCTTGTCATTGAGTTTCCTAACATTTTAGAAAAATATTCTGATATCCTTTTTCACGGGTTTCAATTGTTCCACGTAATATTCTTAAATCCTATTTCTCACAGACGTTCTAGCAACTTATTTTCCTCTGCATTGATTGTTGTATCCTCTAACATTCCATCCCATCCAGCGTCCTTCTTTTCCATGTCTGCTAATCCAGCTTGTCTCATTCCCATGCCTTCGCGTCCAAAATAACTGACTTTCAAGTATGTCCGCCCACTTCGCCTCATTTCCATGTCTCCCCATCCAGCTTTCACCATATCCAAGTCTCTCTGGCCATCTTTCATAATTTCCATATCTCCCCGTACAGCCTTCCTTATCAACATATCTTCGTCCAGCTCGCCTCATTCCATGTCTGCATGTCCAACTCCCCTATTTTCCATTTCTCCCCGTCCAGCTTTCGCTATTTTCATGGCTCCTCATCCGGTTTCCCTAATTTGTATGCCTATTTGTGCAACAGTTCAAATTGAAATAATTTGAATGGATTTTGAGTTATTATTATTATTATTATTATTATTATTATGGATTAGCAGTTTGAACTCGAAAGTTCATTGCCTCACTACCCGAGACCGCCACACATCTCTGCCGTGTGCATCTTCCATCCAGTTTAAGTAATCATGCCCTAGTTGTTTTAGATCATCCCTTACATTTTTCTCCCATCTGTTTCTCGGTCTGCCTAGGGGTCTCTAAGAAAATATTCAAAAATGTAAAATTTTGCTATTTATGCTAACATAAGTTCTAGCGTAACATTAAGCCCGATGTACAAAATGGTATATTACATCCAGTCTTCTTGCGAAATCTACCTCCCTGGGCTTGGGTGGACTTTGTACAAAAACAGGGAGAGCGCCGAAGAGGCAGTGATGAGTCAGCGAGAAACGGTTATAATCATTCTGATCCATCTCTCACTCTTCTGTATTCTCCTCCTGCGTCAGATAATAGCCGCGTTTTGTCAACAATATGCTGCTTGATTATCAGCAGCTTTGACTTGTTCAGTGTGTGCTTCAAGGTCCTTAGTTCTGGAGTAAACTTTCGAAACTTTCCGTGAACGGTCTACCAGATTTTATGTAGATAATCACACATCCAACACGCGACTCATTCTGCCTTACGCATCCAATCTTCTTCTTCAGTTAATGCAAGTGCCTTTTGGTCTTTTTATCCATCGTCGGTTTAGCCTTCGATTTGAATCAGCCAAAGCTCTCACAGCACCATAAACTGAGCAATTTGATGGTCCAGAGGTTAGACTCTAGCGAGATATCTCCACGAAGGAAGGCATCCATTTCAGCCAGATCTTGGGGCTTAAGAGCAACTTGCATGTTAATCTTCCTCCTTGTCCTGAAATCGCGATCATATCTCAGAGGTGCCAGCTTCCCGCGGTTGGTCTTAATGTCACTTCCTCATCTTCGTTTGCAGCTTGATCAAGCAGCAGTTAGGGAAGCGCTCCGCGAACACATTCATTTTTCCATAGGTTGTCGGCTTGATTTCCCAAAGACTGATGCGGAAGATGCTGGAGTTCTGGGTGTTTCTGGCAGCAAAGAGTGTGCATACGCGCCATAAATACTCCGCGAACAGGGATAATGCTGGCATCGTAGCAGTCTAGCAAGTCATCCTTGAGTTGATCCGCCCACTTAATGTGGGCGCTTCGCTGGTTCGTCGTCGTGTTTCCATCTAAATTATTTTCAGCACCCAGAACTCTAGGATGATCGGCATTTTCTTCAGACCCATTGTCGGGTGCTCTGCGCGTTCGATCGTTTTGAACCGCATCTACAACCTTTCGGTGTATCGGTGGTGTCATTGTTGTTTCCACAAGCAGCTAGGAAAAGATTTCGTCCATCCTTGTAGAGCCCCGCGTGAAGGGATAAGGCTGCATATTCTGAAAGGTCGCCCGGTATCCCAGAGTCACCGTTCAAGACACCTAACCCAGGTGCCATTCATGTTTCGGCACGGTTGTTACGCCTCCGCTTAGGGGTTATTCCTTTGGGACCATCCCTGGATAATTGTTCGCGATTGCTTATTTCTTATTGTAACCATATTCAGCGGAATTCCTTGGTACAGGTACCCTTTATCCGCAACCCGAGGACGCGTTCGGCGGCTTTGTCATAGGCCCTTCAGTTTTATATATATATATATATATATATATACACATGTTTATGGTACATTTGTGCCATTTGTTGAATTAATAAACCGTCAGAGTGGCGGCGTTTCGAACTAATAAACTGTCAGTAGCTGATACAGCTCGATAAAGGCCTATCTAACGTTCACTTTTCTAGCGGCCTCATAGGCTCATAACATTGTGGTATCGAATAAATGTTATTGACCATTATATGTATAATAATGATCAAATTCAATTTTCAAGTAAAATAATAACAATATCCACATGTATACCTGAAAATAATTAATGTACAAAACTGTGGAGGTTAGGATTTCCGTCATGTGAATGATAGCTGCATTCATTACCGTGTTTATCTTCTCTTATTCAAAACCACTATGCTATTTGCTTGCAATGCCACGTAAAAAGATAGCGTTATGTATATAGTCCTTTACCAAATGGCGTCAGCTGGTGAAATGTTATCATTTCCAAAAGCGCTACACTGGCACGTCAATATTTCCACAAATAGCCACTGAATTACGCGCAATGTTTTATCTAACCTAACTGTGAAGGAAAATAATGACACCAGCTGGCATTCTAGCTTGGACCGAACCACATTCAAAATTTCGCGCCACACGAGATTACCAATTACAGATCAAACAGGTGACTGCCACGTCAGTCGTATGTCTTTACGACTTACTCTTCAGACATCCCTGTAGTATCGTGAAATACTGATTTCCGATATAACATCATATATTACTCGTAGTGTGACACACTTCTTTACGGGGAGATCAATGTTTGCAGGACGACTTGAAAAGCCATGGCCTTCGGTCATGGTGTTACAACTGGTCATACAAATATTGGTCTGCTTGTAAAGACGTATCTAGCACTACTTAACTTTTGACTTACTTGACTTTTATTCTTCCAGCACTTTTACCACTTCATTTCTTGAAAAATACGCGAAATACTTCCTGTTGACATTAGATCTTGGTTCTGGGGTGCGGACGAATAGAGGCCATACATTTTGTACCAATTCCCATTGGGACCACCTCCTGCCTCAAATTGATAAATACTTCACTACTTAGCATTAACTCTTATTTTTATTGAAATTTAGATTGAAAATTTTCTTCAAAATATTTACAAAAAGTAAAATAGATTTACTTCTTTATAACGTTGCTACGACAAAATAGAAAAATATCGCCAGCTAAGGACTTTCTTTAGAAAAGTCGATGAATTCTTGAAACCCTCAAAATTAAAGTGAATTCAATATTTTGCAATTGAATTTGATACCGACTTTTCTAATGGCAAAAGGCGCTTCACGGCGTTAGAATAACTTCATTTTAATGAAAAAAAGTTTAAAGGAAAGATATATTTGTATTTCAAATTGCGTGAATTTTTACAACCACATTGTATTAACAAAACGTCGACATTAGGGGTTATTCTCTTCAAAGTATATTTCTGCTCTGAAATAGCTTGCTTCCATCATTGGGATGATACGTGGCCATTGAAATCTAGGATTATTCGTTATTATTCAACTATCTTAACAAATGATACATACAATCAAATATGCAACGTAGACATTTATCGGCAGAAAGAAATCGTTCTATCTTCTTGTATTATTGTCACCATGCGATCTCGGATAGTGAATAAACTTTCAAACAAAATTTAACTCTAAATATCTCAAATTTTTCATTTAAAAAACTGCTCTCTTCCAACGAACCTATTATAACGCAAATTTTAAATGATTATTATATAAGAAGTTCTAGGCTTTGTAAAGCTGCGATTATGGTTCCTCAAAGCAGCCCATCCTGACGCAACCGGAACATATACGTCATCCACTCCTACTCATTCTGTCCTAGCAGAAAAGCAAGAGCGGGAAATTAATGCAAGAGTTTTAATATATAAAGAGAAATATATAAGAGATTAATAGAACACTGTTCCTTGGAGTCCGGTCTCTAGCCGAGAATGATCTTACGCGACAGACGGCATAGTTGGAGATGAAGGTTCCATCTCTCGATACTTTTTTAAAGCTATCAATCTCTATAGAATTTCATGAGGAACAATATTGACAAACAAGATAAAGGTATTCCAGAAGAACCGAGAATTCAATGACGTAAATTATATCCGACTTTGAATCTTGGAGGACAACATCAGGCTTTGTTGCACTGACACGTTGAGTGGTGGAGATAGAGAAATTCCAGTAGATGTTATACTGATCATTCTCCACAACATACTCGAGATCCCCCTGGGCATATGGCAAGACGGGCATCAGATCGACACCATAGAAGTTCCGAAGATGGTCATATAACACCTTGAGAGCCGCATTGTGTTTCTCGATGTACCCACAGCATGAATACTTGCAGCATCCACTGAGAACATGTCCAAGTGTTTCAGGCTCTTGCTTGCACGTTTGGCAGTTGCTGTCGGCTACAACTATATTCATTTTGCGCTCGCGTTAAACTAAGGTGTCTAGAACGCCGTCTTGACAGGTGAAAAGAATTGCCCCAGTCTCTGATCTCAACCTAACAGACTTGCGAAACATGTTGAACAGACCCATCGACAGCTCTTCTCCACGTATAATGCCGTAGAAATCCAAAACATGGATGGGCTTGTTAGCATGTTCTCTTAGCAGAAGCGAATTTTTGCATCTAAAACACGACTTTTTAACACCAAAGGTGTTAGTGATACTAGGTTATGTGTAGTGTCCCTGGAATCAATGGGAAACCAAGCTCCTCTGCAGCCCTCTCTGCGGCACAGTATAGAAACGCCGCAGCATTGACGACTTTATGTTGATGTACAAGTCGCATAAGAGAATCGGTGCTATTTAGAACTAAGCAGGCTGTAACCAGGAAATTCCTTCATTGAAGACACTCCAAGCTTAGCAAGTCTCAACCCCTCTAATCTCGAGGCAGGTACATTCGAGGTACGGAGAATCTAAAATGATGACTTCAATGGATTGTCATCATCTTGCGTGTGCTTTGGTCAAGTTGCTTCGACTCATCCAAGTTCAATTTGACTGCATCAAACGTGTAGAGCAGTATAGAAACGGCCAGCATATTGATCGCCTGGATCTTATTCTTCCCAGAATCCAAGTTTTGAAGAAGTATACGAATTTGAAAGCAAGTTATGCTATTAGTTCCATTGATCTTCATTTGAACTATGCCATATTAATCTTCATAGTTTTAACGTAAACTGTGAAATTTATTATAAATTTTGAATCTCTGACAAATGTATTCCTTAGGGTTTCTTACGGATTATTGGGGATAAAAACGGGAAAAATGTTTATTTTAAGGAGACTATCTTTCATGTTTGTATAATGCATTTTTTATATAATTTGCCACTCAAATTTTAATTTTACTTTCATGAAATTCAGAAAGTACACTGAAAAATTACTTTTCAGTGTCTTAAGGGGTGATTTTTGGCAATGTTGAGGGTGAATTCAATTCCAAAAAATTGTTTTTAGACTTCGTACTGCTTACATGGTAGTTTCATATCATCTTTATAAAGTCTTTACAATTCTTTCCAAAATTGAAGGACTGACTGAATTTTAATACTTTGGGGTACTTTATAGGTCGTGCCCTACCTCTAAACATTTTTTTAAAAATCTCAAAAAAAGTTGAAAAATTTTGTTTCACCAAAAGACACGGAATAGGGGAGTGCGCCTTTGAAAAATCAGAAAAATAATTTTTTTGGACCACCCTAGTATTCCTACTATTTCAAAAATAATTCTTTGTTTTGGAGATTCAAAAATGTGTTTCGTCAATAATGAAAGTCAAAATAAATTCTCTCGCAAGCCTATATCTTAAAGATTTTTCCAATAATATTACTTCGTTTTCAGAGATATTTGCGGCCAGATTAAGGATAAATATTGCTGGTTCAGGTAGGAATATTTTTTCGTACATATTATGAAATGTCAACAATATGTAATCGATCATTAAACAAACATTTTCGAAAGTCAAGCCCGATCAAAATCGGGCGCTTCAAGGTTTACAATATCAAATTCAAATATTGGAAGGTACGCGATTATTCGAAATTTATTCAGAATCGTGGTATTTCTTTCTCCCAGTTCGTGTATTTGAGAGCCTTATCAGTTTTTTGTGTGAAGATTGTACAGTAACTTTGTTCTATTTTTTATTCTTCACATTCTGCGTCACGATAATGTAAATAGCGTCAATTTCTCGGTTATGTAAAACAAACATGGAATGGAAAGAGCAATTAGCATGTTGAATTGGTATGATACAGGTTATCGTAGCTTGGTCGAATATTCATTAAAGTCACACTGTTTTCAAATTGCACTGAATTACAAGCAAAAATGATGATCCTTATTGCAAATCTGTTCATCGATTTGGCAGTTTTTGCTCATTGCCAGGGTAAGTATATAATAATATAATTATAATTGCAAAGAAGTTGACCATTTCAAGCTCCAGTCATTCTCTCCATTCCCTTTGATTCAGATAATTTTTCCAAATATTATTCCAATGATGAACTTATATCATAGCTTTATTTGTTTAGCAAGGTTTCAAAATTTGAGAAGATTTCATTCAGAACTCATAAATTAAAAAGATATAAAAAATGTGAAGAATATAAAATAGATTTTTGTCCTTTTCTTTATTTGTAAACGTTTCCGAAATAATAGACGGTTCCTGAATTATCCTGTAGATCTACTTGTAGTGTTTTATAATTATATACAGTCAAACCTGGATTTAGCGTCGGTTTTAGGGCTGACGGTCGGCTTTAATCCAGGCTCTTCAAACGTAAACAGGCAGGGGCGTATGAACCGTTTCCGGTGGATTTTACTGCGTAGTAAAAAATATTCTGAAAATTATTTTTCTAAGGCAAAGACAAGGGTCAACTGAATATTTAAGGGAAATGAGGAAGATTGTTTATTGTCACACGTTGAAATAAATGTGTTTCCGGCTTACGTACTTTAATCGTTTGCGGGCCGTTGAGCTTCTCGTTTGAAAGAAAAGCTTTCTTTTGAATAATCGATCCAGATATTCTGTCACTTGTTCGATTACAACATTCGAAGACAGCAGTACCCAAAAACACATCACGATTCTCAGTGAAACACCACACGTCTACACAACAGGTGCAAAATACGCTCTGTAACGTATATAGCGCATAATGATGACGCAGTTCATAACCAGACATGCGAAGAAGTTATTTAACAGAAAATCACTCTCCTTGATAAATACTAGATTAACAAACTGTCTACGAAATACACCGTTTTCACAATTCTCACGTGAACACTTGACAGCTGTAGGTTGGGACTACGATGCTTGAAGTCGACCGGACCTCTCGTTCTACCATGTGAGATAGACAGAGACGCTCCGATTAGTAGTATACAATTTTTAATCAAAATTAATTGATATTCACTGCTCTTCTCCATGAAAATTTCTCCAATAACTTCCAGATACTACTTCGCGACATGCATTCGCGTATCAGATGACGCTTTTGTCAAGATCAAAGACAGGCTCATTCGATCGCACGGAATAATTTCCTCTGACAGCTTCCGGGAGATCGTATATACAGTTTTGGAAGCACGTTCTGTGGTTAATCTTATTTCTTTTCTTATTGTGAACATGACTGAGAAGAAAGATTTTCTCGGACTGTCTGGGACTTTGTGCCATATTAGCACACTATTTTTCAGTTTAATAATTTTTAATACTGTTTTATACGGAATTGGAAATATTCACAAGTCTTCTGAACTTCATTGCGGACTGAATTTGGTGCTTTACTTTAATTTTTTATATTAAATATAAAACTTTTTTCCCAGAATCATGGTCCAGAATAACAAGACTCTTTTGCATTTAGTACTGAAAAGTTTAAAATTATTTACTGAAAGTAATTCAAGATTAAACATTTTTTGTATCCGCCAAGATGTCATGAATATTTGCACACTTTTCACAAGACAAACTTTCTTTCTAATATTCATTTAATATGGAATCAATTCCAGGTAATTTAATGTATGTAGTTTTTCCGTACAGGGAAATAATACCATTCTGAAAGATTGTAATATTTCAAATTTTGTAAATTAAATGAACAAAGCAGGCTATTCTGCAGCATGTAAAAAATATTTGGGTATCGTATGCAATATTCAGTATTGTAGTTACGTGAACTCTTTATTTGTGTGTGACTATGTGGCCTCTGATTGCAATTAAAAATTTTCCAAACATAATATCATTTTGAATTATCTGAAATTCCATAACTTAAACAGCCTTTCTTCTGATAAACATACTATAATTCAAATATGAAATGATGTCAGATTCACTGTTGATTGATTCTAATTAATGTTTTTTAAGTATCCCAAATCATCTATTCCTATTTTTCCTCACAATATTAGGTTCACCTAAAAGACTGCCTACTCAGGAACACTCAGCGGAAGGACAACCAAGTACATCCGGAAGGAGCGATGGCGACGTCAAATTAGGTGATCTTATAATGGAGGATGGGCACAAACTGGCCGCCGAAGCATTCGCAACAGTTTGTCATCACAACGAAAAAGGTATTTTCTATGAGGAAAATGGTCGCTTACATGCAGTCCGGACGGGCACACCTCTTCTAGAATACAAAGGTCATATCGTAGGAAGACCCAGAGATGGTCATGTTGTCCTAGTATATGACTTTGAAGGCAATCCTGTCGTGGTGGCTGAAAATAACCACAAGAGGCAGTCCTTTATGAGCATTAAAGACGTTCAGAAGTCTCACGTACCTATCCCATCACATTACAATATAGTAAATGCTCGCGTACCACATGAACCTCAAGTTCAGTATTCTGATGCAGTCATACAACCTGGAAAACAAAAAGTGAAAAAAGTTGATATGGAAATTCTCGGCATATACCAATAAAAACGGTTTCGTTCAAGCAAGAGAAAAATGCATTGAATCAAGAAAATATTTAATAATTCAAGGATATTTTTCTTATTTCAAAATAATGTACTCGTATAAACCATTTTGGTATCTATGGGATTTTTTTCTCAAAAAATGGAATTTTGGCATTTTTATTGCAAAATACGAAGTGATGCTCAAAAATATGTTAAAGAAGAATGTTAATGAAAAATGTTTGAAACCTTTTCACAAAAAACACCTGGTACTATCTTATGACTTCTGGGTTCTGATATTGTTTGAGGGAGATATTTGAAAACTTAACTTTCAAAGAAATATTTTCGTGTCCTCAAAAATCATTGAATCAGAACAAAATTGGACAAATTGAAAGGAATGGGCTTTTATGAAATTAGCTCCATTTTTCCAAATAAATTCTGAAAACGTAAAAGTAGATTTTACGAAAAAACACATTTTTGATGTGGTCCAATATTGCCTAAAAATTGGAGCTAATACAAAAAATACATCCTAAATGTTTTCTACAGCCTAATCCAGCTTTGTAACCACGAGAAGTTTGATGAAAAAAACTTCAATTAAAAAAAATTATATTTCAGAAAAATGGTTCTTTCCGCAAAAAAATCACACATTATTTTGAGGACCAAAAAATGGAAAAACATAGAAAGCTTGAAACCTATAATTGATTAAATCGTAAAACTGAAAGCAAGGAGAAACCATTCCTTTCTCTAGCGTGGACAATTGGAATATTTTTGTCGATCCCAGGTGAATTTTTCTAGTGCTACTACTTCTCTATCATATAATTCAGTATTTTTCCTTGTAATCTTGTAGGTTCATTCAAAATAAATTCATTATTATCATGTATTCATTGTTCTCAGGCTTATTCATCTTACATACATTTTATTATATAAAGATAATAAATGAGGATGGGCTGAATAAACACACTTATAATATATTTATGCCAAGACACAGTAAGAGCTTTAATTCTATGAAGAAGAAAAAAATGTATATATATATATATGTATGTAATATGAAACATATTATTTCTATTACATCACACAGCAGTGTTTTTATCGTAAAAGATTAGGATGACTTAGTCCCAAAAAATTGTTTGTATTCACGAAAACAACGAAGATATTTAGCGTTCAACCTTTACTGTTATTGTTTCCAAAAAATTCATAATTTTCTTTTTTAGGGCTCTTTATCGAATACTCATGCTTTTTCTTAAAAATTTCTATATCTCATCCGTCAAAACTGTGTCAAAAATTTCTCAGCATCATAAATAATAAATAAAATATGAATGATTGGAATAATGTACACAATTTTTTAACTTGAATCACTTATAATATCTGAAACAAATAGAACATTTATCAGCAATGTAAGCTAAAACATCAACGATGAATATATAAAAATATTTTTCAGGAAAGTTAGTAACCTAACTTCTTTGTGTGAAACTTCCCAATAAACCCGTTATCAATGTTAAAATGAAGATTATTTTTGTTTTTTAAAGTGGAAAAAAATGTGATGAGTTTTTGGCGATTTTTTTCGTTCTTCACATACACCAGTGTAATTATAATAAATGTGTAGGAAATGTTATAGGAATTCATAGTGTAATTCTGATCCAAGCTTAAAAAATGTTATAGGAATTCACCAAATAAATCAATGATGTCCTTCTTACCGTTCACACTTGAAGAATTTCCAATTGAGGATCCATAAAATTGAATAAGATTCAGTGGTGAATCTCCCAATTTATTCATTTTCCTGACCAATCTTTTCCTCCTTTCTTTTTGTTGAAAGTCTTCATTATGGACAAATGTTAATAATTTTAATAGAGTTTCCAGAATTCCTGGTATTGTGCATGCTGATGGCAATGAAATCTTATGTCCGAAAGGTATTGTCAATTCATTCGCTGACTTATTTTCGAGTGTTTAGAAGCCTTCTTCTGAGTTGCTTAGAGGTATAATTGCATGTTTTCACTCATTCCTAGAGGATAAGGTTGATATATCTGAACTGCAAGTGCAGTCAGCAATAGGTAAGTTAAAGATAACATCCCAGCTTCCCTGATTAAAACTTGTACTAAAGAACTTTCAGCGCCATTAAGTACTATATTTAACATATCATTCTCAAAAGGAAGGTTTCCGGATAGGTGGAAATACACAAAACTTTGCCCAGTATTTAAAAAGGGAGGCAAGTCCCAAATTATGAATTACCGTCCAGTTGCGTTGTTGTGCAATTTCTCCAAGATACTGGAAATGTTCTTGAGTGAGATTATCTGGTCTTATTTGAGCCCTGTTCTTTCTTCTTCTCAACATGGATTTGTTCCGAAAAGGTCAACTATAACTAATCTTGTTACATTATTACAAATAATTGCATCTTCTTTAATATGCAATAGGCAGGTGGATGTAGTTTTCACGGACATTTATAAGGCCTTTGATTGCATTAGTCACAGTAAGATCATGATTGATTTAAATAAGCTGGGAATGCCGGATAGAATTCTTAAGATTATTAACTGTTATCTCAGTGACCGGAAAATGATTGTGCAATATAATGGGCACTTTTCATACTCATTTGTTCCAACTTCAGGTGTGCCTCAGGGTTCAAATCTAGGTCCACTTTTACTTGTACTCTATATGAATGATGTTGCCTTTCAATAAAGAACCATTTGTTGTTGTATGCCGATGACGCGAAGATGTTCAAAGCTATAAACTGTATGGTTGATGTAAATCCTGGTAAATGCAAGGTCATAACCTTTTCACGCAAAACTGATATAATTGAATATCATTACAAAATCGATGATGAGCTTCTCAAGTGAGTTTCACAAACTAAAGATCTAGGTATCTATATACATTGTATCTTAAAATGTAATATGCACATTGATAATATGGTTAGAGAGGCTAATCGAACTCTGGGATTTTTATTTCGAGCGTGTAAAATGTTTAATAGGCCAAGTACTTTTAAAATGTTGTATTACGCATTGGTGAGATCCGGGCTAGAGAACGGAATGGTGGTGTGGTACACTGAGACTCGCTATTTGGTGGAGGCTATAGACAAATGCCAGAAGAGGTTTTTAAAGGTTTTGAATAGGAAAACTTTTGACTAGTTCTTACCTCTGGGCTCAGACTAGCAGCAGTAATGTGATAGGTTTAACGAGTGGACATCAGAGAATCGAAGAACTGTTAGTATGTTTATTTTTCTCTTTAAAATCTTGAAAAACTACATTGATAGCCCATTTCTTCTGAGTCAGATTTGATTTACAGTACCTCAATATTATGCTCGTGACAGTGTACCATTGTATCTGCATAGCTCTGGATCTAGAAGTCCAATCCAACGAATGCGTGCGATCCGTATTACAAATAGTGATTCTCGTATAGACTTACAGTACATGTCCTTTAATGCATTTACTCAAGCCATAAGAGAATATGTTATGCATTCTATGTAATTGAGCAACATATTTTCTCTTAGATAAGCCGACATTTATACCAATTTTATAATGAATTAATTATTATGCTACACGAAAGTAATATTAAATATTTAATGTGAGATTACACGTAATCCTGTAATTGGTCCTAGGACTGTAGGATTTATAATAAACTAAAATGAAAAATGAAAATGAAATGAAAATGAATGTGACTGTTTCGAATTCTTGTTTTTGCATACGATACATGGAAAATTGAACTATTCAGTTATGATCTGGCGAGATCCGCCACAGTCTTTAATTGTTTTATGCGCGAAAAAGTATAAGAAATCAAATCGCGTGATCGGTGCTTCCACTTCTTCCCACCTTTTTCTTCAAGAAGACATCAAGTGAAGTTTCACGGTTCCTGGCCGAGAACCGTGATCGTCGATTAAAACTGAGCTCAGATACGATTGAACATTTTCAATCATATCTCGGGTAACCATGAAGATTTTTCAACTTTTCTCGGATTAAATTAAAGACGAAATTTTAGGCTCGATGTCGTATAATTTTCAGGTTTTTGAAAAAATTTCCCCAGGTCATGCTAAAAGTTGACGTTGAGGTAGAAAATTTGAGAAAATCTTGAATTTTGTTTTTAAACTTCTCACGTCCTGTATTATTTTTAGAAGGTCAACAAAATATTTGTTGGATACAAACTAGACGTGGAATTTCATAAGCTTTCCAACTGTTTTTTTTTAAATGCCCCATCTCTTTTTTTGACCGAAATATCGTAGTCCGAAGTCAGCAGTGATTTTTAATGGCGCTCACAAGAGTCGTGCGCATACTTTCCGACGGTAGTGTGCAGGGTGTATTTTTGTGAGCAGCAGACTCAAAAGCCATTCTATTGCTGATTTTAGCAAAAGAAGATAATTCTGAAAAAAACACCAAATTTTCATTCGAAAATCCGCCATTGTGAATATTGAGTTTTGAAGATTTTAAAGTTTATTTTCATGATAAGCGACTCCAAACACTCGTGAGTATGAAATCTAAGAGAAAAATTTCGCTTTCTTGGATATTGTTAGGGAATTTTGCATTCTGGCCTACTGTGCAGCGGCCAATATGCTTCTTTCCTACTGCATTGCTGTAGGTTTCAATTTTAAACTTTGCTCTTGACAATCACTTCGAAGAGGAAGGCCACTTTGGAGATGTCGTCGAAAATGATGAGTACAAGATCGGCCGTTGAAAATAAGAGCAAGGACGTGTATTAGGAGGATCATGGATTCTCGGAAAGATCCACACGGGAAATCCCTACAACCATCGATTGGAAATCTGTCCCGGTAATAAGAGAGATCAGCCTACTCTAGTTAAATTAATAAAAAAGCATGTAGCTGAGGGCATGGAAATCCACACCGATTGTTGAAAGGGTTATACCAATTTCAAAGATCATTGTTTCGTCCACCAAACTGTGAATCATTCCGAGGAGTTTGCGAATCACGATACCGCAAAGCACACTTAGAATTTCGAATCATCATGGCGGTGGATGCAACGATTCCTTTCACAAGAAGGCGTGCACACGAGCAATCTTGCAGACCTTTGCTGTGATTTTCTATGGCGGCGACAGCTTGAGAAAAACGGTGCTCATCCGTTCAAGGAACTAATCGCAAATATTGAAGTGTGTAACACTCGTCACTGAATTTAGTTCAGATTTTCGATAGAAATATATTCAATTTTCATATATATATTCCCTAAACTAAAAAATTTAGTTGAAATACATCGGAGGGAAAATGCAACTCAGCTGAAGTAGTTGCAATAAAGGGGCTCTGTTCTTGAAACCATGCGAAAAATCTCGTATGCGAGATATCTCACCGGTTTTTTATGGAGCTATATAGCCAATAGCGAGAAAGTATCAGAAGAAAGATAATGTGTAATTGGTGCTGGTAAATAAGTATTATTCATCATATGCGACTGAAGTAGATAAATAAATTAACAAAAATGCAATAAAAAGCGCATTTATGTGAATGGTTAACAGAAAAATTGACTTGGTGTTCCTGCACATAATATGTCACACATTTTTGTTTAGCTTATGTCGCATCCTATTTGGTTTCATGGAAATTTTATTCTCGTTCATATTCAAACAAACGCTGCGCATCCCTGTAAATTACATGACCCTACTGCGCAGACTAATGTACCACATAAGGATACTGCGCAACTCTATATACTGTAAGACTGCACTGCGCAGCTAAACGAGCCATGTATCTCTACTGCGAACCCTATACAAATTGGAGTTCTCCAATGCGTAGTTTTTCAAATAGTACATATATATTGTGCACACGTACATGTAGTAGGTCTTTACAGTGGCACGTTCCTGCTGTGCATCCTCTAGAACTTACTTCGCAGATCTACGCATTATAAATCTCTACTGCAGTTCAAAGAAAAAAATAATGAGAAGTTGGATCAAGAAATAACTAAAATATTTTTAGGAGAAGTAATTTGGATTTTTGAAATAGTTTACTGTTATGCTCATTATGATCATTATAAAAATTTCCGTCAGTCAAGCCGCATAAAATCGGGCGTCCCAGGGTTTACAATATCAAATACAAGTATTGGTAGGTACGCAAATGAATGAAATTTATTCAGAATCGTTGTTTTCTGTTTTTTTTTCAGACCTTATATTTTAGAGTATAATTTTTCTGCTTTAAGGTTGTGCAGTAACTTTGGTCTGTTTTTTTAACCTTCGCTTCAAGATAAGGTAAGCAGGGTCAATGTCCCAGCTTTACGAAACAATCATGGAATAGGAAGACTAACTAGATAACGGCTGTCACGATGAAGGTTCTCGTAGTTTGACATTTTGTTCATTAAAGTTACACTAGTTTCGAATTGCTTATAGTTACATGCAAAAATGATGATCCTCTTTGCAACTTTATTCATCGATTTAACAGTTTTTGCTCTTTCACAAGGTAAATATATATTATATTTTTGACTGCAAAATAGTTTAAAACATTGAGCTTCAGACATGCAGATCTTCAGAATTGAAGAAATAGTCTTTTATTCATATTCTATCAAAGAAAGAAAAATAGTAACGGATTTCAAGAATCTATTCTTCAACGAAATTTTATTAGTTCCAGAAAAAATTAGTTACTTTCATTTTTCCTTAATGCACACTTCATTTGAAAATAGTTATATCCATATATGTATGTAAGACTGTCCGGGAATTTGAACCATATCAGCACACTATTTTTTACATTGAGAATTTTTCAATACTCTTTCGAACCGCATGGTCAAGAATTACAATACTTCTTGCATTTAATATCAAGAAATTTTTAACTTTTTACTGAAATTCATCGAAAATTTTGACAATTTTGATACTTGTTCAAGTTTCCATGAATATTTCCGCACTTTTTAAAGAAATAACTTATATTGTATTTCGTCTGCAGAACGACCTACCTGTTCATTTACTTTATTGTACCAAATCAAACTTTTGAAAAAACAGACTTCATTCCATATACAGAGCAACTCAAACTTGATTTTTTATACGGTTTTACCCGAAATTGATTCTAAATTTCAGTGGAGCAGACAAACTTCAAAATCTAACATGTTGTCAATCTTTTTATACGAATGTCTTCATGTGATCTCTGATAGTGAATAAAACCTGTTCAAAAATATGATATCAGATTCAATATTTAGTCGTTTTGATTTATGTTTTCCAATTATTAAAACTCATCCATTATCACTTTTCTTACAAAATCAGGTCCACACGAGAGATTGCCCAGTAATCGCCACTCAGCGGTAGAGGAAGCTGGTTTCTCCGGAAGGAGCGACGAAGCAGTCAAAAGAGGCGATCAGGAGATTCAAGATGATCAAAGATTGATCTCCGGACTATTCTCAATTATTTGTCATCACAACGAAAATGGTATTTTCTATGAGGAAAAGGGTCGCTTATATGCAGTCGTGTCAGGTATGCCTCTCCTAGAAGACAGAGGTCATATCATAGGAAGACCCAAAAATGGTCATGTTGCTCTAGTATATGATTTTGAAGGCAATCCTGTCGTAGTGCAGGCACACAACTATAAATTGCAGAACTATCTAGCCGCAGAAGAAGTTGAGAAGTATCCTGTACCTATCCCAGCATATTGTTCTATAGTAAGTGCTTATGTACCACATGGACCTCGAATTAAAGAATCTAATGCAGTCATACAGCCTGGGAAACATAATTTGCGAAGCATATTACCTTAGGAAAATATCAGTACCAATAAGGACGATACGATGTATTTTTCTGATTTAAGAATATTTTGCTTGTCTCAAGATGATGAACGCGAATGAACCATTTTTCTGGCTACGGGATTGTTTTTCAAAAAAAGGAATGTGCGCATTCTTAGCGCGCGATACAAAATGATGTTATAGAATAAGTAAAAGAGGTATGTTGAAGCAGAATTTTGTAAAATTTTCACAAGAAACACCTGTTACTATTTCAAACTCAAATCCTCAAAAATCATTATATTGTTATAAGCCATGGCTGTAAAATAATGCACACAGAGTTTGAGGAGAGTTTGCGTTCTTTCACTTTCACTTTAAGAACTTGAAAAATTCTCTTATTTCATTCTTTATCTTTCAAAACCAGCTTAAATTTGAAAAAAATTTTCGAAATTCGGAACTTTTAATCAGTGGGTTAATCAGGATATTTCTTTGATCTCATTATATTCATTTGGAAGTCTCTTCTCAACATAATATAAACTCCTAAAATTGTCGTGGGTTACATTTTTCCTTGCCTTAATATTAAAATAGTGTTGTTTTAATTTCTTTTAGATCCTACATTTATAAGGTACCTGTACCACTTATTATTTGAATTAAATGAACTGACTGTTGCACGTTTAGTTTTATTTCTTCAAAGGACCTGGACCCCTTTTAGAGTTGAGATTCTCCAGCCGTAGCAGAAGTAGTTTGCATTTATTATTATCACGAAGTTAACAAATGGGATCTTCGGAAACCGGATGCTTAGGCTGTGCCCAATTTTTTTTTATTCTTCTGGCAATGTTTGTTTTGATAACTGACTTTTGTATTTCTTGAGATCTGTCGGAGGTATCACTAGCTCAAGAAGTGGAATCTCCAGAAACCCTATGCTAAATTTGTGCCCCATTTTCTTATATTCTTGTGGCACTGTTTGATTTGATAACTCCTATTTTCATTTTTGGGACCTTTCTGAAATATCACCAGCTTATCAAGCGGGATTTCCAGAAACCGTATTCCCAGGCTGTTCCCCATTTTCTGCACTTTTGTACAAATGTGTCTTTGATCATAATTTGTGTTTATTTAATACCATGTTGCGTCAATTTATTTTATGTATCACGCTTTATTTCGTTTCCAGTTGAAATATAGAGAATGGCCATGAATATGTATAATTAATTTAGCAGGCATTGATTCATTTTTATTGCAAGATTGTAAAATTTTTTTATTTTTCTTGACTCTGTTTGAACAGATAGAAGGCAATATTTTGAAACAGGAAACAGCCTAGGTTGCATTAACAATTTCTCAATATGGCCTTCTTAATGTTCCAATAGATTAAAAAATGTTATACGATTGTGTTGTTTTTTCAAACTTTTATAATTTTCCTGTTTTCTATGTTAGGAAATCATCATGGACAACTGTGAATAATGCTCATTTTTATCGTTTTTGACTATTAAATAAGGAAATATCTAGACTACTCGAATTGGTAATTTTCTACTAGACTTTTAGTGAAATTTTCTCGTATGAGGAACCATTACTTATTCACAGCCTTATAAACGCCATCTTTTTCATAAGTCTTCGCTCCCCTACCAGCTGAAATTTTCGAGTAATCAAAAAATATGCTCTCGTGATAATAAGCGGTATTGTAGAAATATTTAACTCACTGTGGAGTGATGATAATGAAATAATGATAGTAAGTCCAGTCGAGTGTTGCTCAAATTTACCTTGAAATACAAAAAAAAAAAGTTTTCTATTCTAACATTTATCTGCATGACAATGTCATGTCTACCTTAGACATCTATTTAATAATATAATCATATATATTGATCATTCCATAGATTGTTTTTTCCAATTTTAGCCAAAATTTTGCTTGACCATCTCAGCGATTTGGCTTGTGTTTCTTTTCTGAATAGCAGGTGCCCAAAAATAGTGTATTTGATTTTTCATATCAGATCTTCACGTCTTATCAAATCTGCATAAAAGGGCAATTGATAACCCAATGGTTGAACTGTATGATTTTTTATTAAAAAATGAACAGTCTAGATTATTTCCTCTTGAAAATCACAATTCTCAAAGGAAAATTCACGGAGACAAGGTTTCATCCGATCGGAAGATTTCTTTTTGCTTCCAAGAGATCTAAACTCGATACAGATTATGTTCATATTCATGTTATTTCAATAATAGATTCTGAGGTACAACTGTTTTAATTTGTCATTTTTGTTTCTTATCCTACGAAAATATCGAAAGAGGCAAAAAAGTTTCATTTTTTGCTGAGGGTTGTTAAGAATGATTACATAGCATTTTTTTGTTGCTAATGACGTAAATTGTTAAAACAATAGATCAAGCCAAAACCAACCAGTATTTTAAGAAAATAACCAAGATATTCGTAATGACAGGAATTTTTCTGACCTTTCGAACAAAAGGTAATTCGTAGACCTGCTATTGCATAAATAAGTGTTGATGGCGACTCGATTATTTCAAGAAACATTTTTTAGCATTCATGGGCAAAAGTGGCCTACGTCTGACTGCGTCTTGGTGTTGCGGTTGGCCTTACAGTCAATAGACCCAAGCTCGATTCCTGCTGGAGGTGGTTTTTTCATCGAATTTTTCGTGTTAGGTTCATCTAGATTCTGAATTATGTAAATTCTAGAAATTGAATATGTATAGTAGTAAAAATCTTGAAAGAAATATTAATTTCAATTTATAGCACATTCATTATAGCACATTGTAATGTATTTTTGTATGCAATAGATATATCTTTGATTTAAAGATGTATTCGCCTCCAAAACATTGGATCCTACTTTTGAATCAAGAAATTTCAACTTGATCCTATTATAATTTCTTAGCCAGGAATACAGATAATTTTTTCAATTCAAAATTTTGCAAATAATTAGGAATCTCACTTACTCCAGCCAAGGAAAATTCACTTCATACACTATACGGTTAGAGATGCAACTACTTCGTTAAAAATTCAAGTATTTTGTTGAAAATTCTACAATTTTTTTGTCATCCTTTTTGGTCAAAAATTCAATTTTCGATCGAAAATTTGCCCTTCTGTGTTAAAAATTGATGTTTTATGATGAATAAGTCATATTTTTTGTTAAAAATAACGTTTTTTGTTGACAATGCTACTACATTCTCAAAACATCGTCCACTTGGCTTTGAAAATTTTCCATTTGGTTTCTAACCAAAAAATTAATTACTTTTAGTTCGACTATGTTGCTGAGAATTCATCTCTTCTGCTTGGAAGTTCAAATATTTTATAGTTAATGGAACTGATTTATTAGAAATTTTCTTTTGTTGGAAATTCAACTTCTTGGTTAAAAAGTCTTCTGTTTGGGTTAAAAATTCATGTGTTCTTGTAGGGAATATTTTTTGGTTGAAAATTCAACTATTGTGTTCCAAATGCTGCATATTTCAGCATGAAGTCTTGAGAATTTAAAGTGTTTCATATTGAATTAAATATGTTATTAACATAAAAATTATTTGAAAGTAACATCATGTTAAACTTCATTTGAAACTACTAATACACGTTAGGGCATGAAGGAAAATTAAAAATTAGGTAAACATCATTGTTATTAATTTGCTTATTACTACTTGTACAAACCAAAAAGGGCATAATAAAATGGTTTTTTTGACAAGTTATCAGGATGGAATTCGGTCTCAAAATAATAAATTAGCAAGATGTCCATCAAAATGTATTAGTCCAACTTTGAAATTAAATTTAATTTCAAGTTTGAATTAGAACTTAAACAAAAATTTGAATTCAGAAGAAACAAGATTTTTCGAAATAATTATGAACTTAAGAAAATTATGACTGCAAAATAGTTCAAAAACATTTCAAGTAAACAAATTCCAAAACATATTGTTGAGACTATTGCCCTGGGGAAAAATTATGAAATTCCCTTTGATAAGAAAAAAAAAATCTATTAACAATATCATAGTTGATTTAGAAAACAGTTCCGAGCTTTCAATCCGGATGAAAAACAAGAAGTCAGAGAAGAAGTTACCACATTTTCCTCAAATTTCGTTTTCAAGAATAAATTTAAATTTAAAAAAATAAATTTATTTTTGTGAAAGCTGGTAAAGGAAATGTGACTGTCACTTCTCACTTTAATGATTATAAAGAAACCGTAGAAATATTGTTAAAGAATACAAATTTTCACGAAGAAGTAAAAACCTCTTTGGTACCTTCTGTAGAAAAGAAATGTAATAACATTTTTAAAAGATGGAAACTGAAAACATATATGAATAACCTTATGTGCTTAAATCGCGTGATTTCATTATTCTTTCGTTAAAGATAGCAAGGACTTCAAAAATTGTATAAAAAAACAAAAAAATCCAAGTTCCCATTCCATTTTTTATTATTATTATACCATTAAGCCATTTCCATTTCGGGGTAGGCGTGACTTGCTCGTTTGGAAAGTAGTGGGATAGGTATATAGGTGTAAATTAGGTCGTTATATGGTATAAGGTAGATAGGTATATAGGTATATAGGTGTTAGGTATAGATGTTTTAGATTGATCTGGAGTTTTCGTGTTATTTATTCAAATGACACGTTCACTCCGCAACACTGCTCCGACCCAGGTTGCTGATCAATCTCTCTAGCGATCACCCCAAGTGAGGAGCCTCACAAAATTGTTATGTATGGTTCCCCACTTGGGCCCATCAGTACCCAAGGTCTTTGTTTCAGGCACCATTCACTCTATTGTCACTCTGTTTATAAACTATTTGTCACCACACTTTTCTGTCCTGGCATACTACTCTAGCTTCCTTCACGTCCATGCATTACTTCATGCAAGCTCTTGTGTTCCTATGACTTCTTATGTCTCTTCGGATTAATGTCTCATTTACAGATTCTAACCATTTTTTCAGCGGTCTACCTTTGGGCATTCTGCCATTTACTTTACCTTTATATACTTGCTTCGTCAGTCGTTCATCTTTCATTCTCTCAAGATGTCCGAACCATCTTAACTGATTTCTTTCCCATATGTCAACTAGTGTCTCTCCTGTACCGCATTCTTTGAGGATGATTTCATTATATTTTGTTTCCATATTCGACAATATACCTCTGGATTCGGCATTGAATTTTGTTAAAGAAAAATAAAATCTCAATAACCTCATTGTACCATAACCAAATTATAACCAAATTGTAAGTACAACGTCTCCAGAAAATTCTGATTGCTTTCAAATTTGACTTCAAATATTATTTATTTACGTATAATCTAATTTTTAGATGAAATCTTAACCTGAAGAAAGCACATAAATGTTGCCGAAACGTTGTTGTAAACGCATTTTCATAATGAATGATCGTATGACCGATGATTTTAACTTAAAATTATATCTTATTTGAAAGTTGGATTGATTTATGAGAATGAAAATTCTCATTTTGAGACCATTGACATTTGAGCTACGACAAATGTAACATCAGCGTTTTTCTGTGATGCTATTATGATAATTTTTAAGTTTTCGTCGTTTTCCGGAAAACTTAAAAAAAATTCCTAAAACTTTCGAAAAAAATTGTTTCACAAATGTTGAGAGTGCTCTAATTTTCTTAATTCGAGATGAAATATCTGGACTATGAACTTGGCCTTATTTCGGGACCCTAAAAAATGCATCAAGGCTGACTCGATTGAACAAATCCTTCCAAAGTTAGCATGGGTCTAATATTCACGTAACCACACGTAAAAAACATACAAACAGACGAACTGACATATGGACAGACAGATAAACACAGAATTTTAAGATTCGAAGACTCTGCGCACGAAGTAATATAAAAATCTGAATTTCAAGGTTGAATGAATTTAATTTTTTATTCGAATTCAGTGAAGCAATTAATTCTAGCCATGTATTAATTTCAAATAACTTGTCTGTCTGAAATATGAAGAAAAAAATGCACAACTGTAGGTATTGCTGACATCCAGAAATTATGAAAAGCCAGCGTTTTTCGATATCACCGTGTCAATAGACATGAGTATAATGAGTTTTGAGCTAATCAGAAGTTTTTCATTTTCGAAACGTTAGCCAATATTGCTTTTCAATATCTTCAGTCAAGAATTATTCACAGTTGGAACAGCATCATCATCTGTACTTTTATGAAACACTTACATGAAGTCATCCATTGATAATTATTTGAGATAACAAAATTTGTCACGACGCTGGTTTATTCTAATGTTACAAAATCCTCTGAATTATATCTTCTTACTTTTATAACTGTATTAAAGACATTGCTTGATAGTGAAGAGTAAATTGTACGCTTATTTCATATCAATTGTAGAGTTTATTCAACTTCCACATGATAATCGTTTCACACTAGAGGTTTGGTTATGAACTACTTTCCATTGTTTGCTTTTGAAAGAAGAATGAGAATAATATTCCCGTCAAGTTGAAGAGGATACAATAATATAGAAAAAAGAAAAACAAGTTAAGATGTATGAGACCAATTCCTTATCTAGATCATTTGAACTAATGTCACAGCTCATAAAACGAAACAATCCATAAATCTATATGGAATTTTCTTCAATAATTACTACTAAAATTTGGCAAATCCTGACTATAGTCTGTGACGGACTTTAATAGAATGATAAAATAACAAAAGAAAATGACAATATTATTCATCATTTTTGCTCCCCAACCATGGGCGCATATTTTTTGCTTTCCATACACCCTGATAAGGATTTTTTGAACTTGAAAAGCCTGCAATATCACTGATTACATAATCACAATTTCACAGTTCTTTACGTTTGAATATGGTCCTTTAATTTCGCAATCAAATACTTCCGAGGAATCAGAGGTTTTATCAATACTTATCAGCATAACATAATAGGGGCATCCATAAATTACATAACACTTTTTTTAGGAGAAATCCAGCGTTACGTAATTCATGGATGGCCCCTAATCTGCTTCACAGTATCCATAATTTTTTTCAGATCTTCTATCTGTACTTAATTTTTGTTATAATTCTGAGCATGTTCTATATTTAGCGCTGCAGTTTGCCTCAAATTTGTCAAATTCCTAAGATTTTCCGTTCAAATATGGTTTTCTAAGAATTCTTCAACGACATTGATTGACTAGCCCCTTTGAGCAGCTTCAAACAACACTCGACTTAGAGTATTCATATTAGATTTACTGACAGTATTTTCATTGAAATGCTCGAGGCTCCTTGAAATTGTTTCTCAAACATTTGCAGCCGTTATTTCAAAGTATTATAAATTTAAGTTCAATATTTCAGTTCACGTGGAATTCCACGCTCAAGTGCATGTAGAAATCTATAAAAACCACGATAGACAAGGAACAGAACGTGCAAGCATCACTGGGTACTTTATGAAGTGGTTTTCGCTATTCGAAATATCAGAACCACAACTATATATATGAGATAAAACATGTTTTTGAAGTATTCAGGTTAGTCGAAACTCAAAAACGATGTCCATTTTTATAGATCTCTTACGAATATCATATAGTTTACGAGACATTCACGGTTAAGAAATAGCGTTCAAAGTTCTACGTGGATTTGTACGCGGATGTTTTCATCTGGAAAATCCTCTCCAGACAAAATCAAAATCTGAATATTCCTCATTCTTCAATTTTGTTTGAGGCAATAAACTTTAGGCTCAAAACAATGTTCAGGTCAACCCAAATATATTTATCCCTTATCAGGGATTGTTTGAATGCAATACCCCTTTTCCCCAAGAAACGGATTCTTATCTACATTTAAAATGATATCAAATTCACGGCCGTCGTATTTTTTTGTTTTTTCCAAGGTTTCATAATCCGTAGAATTATATCTCATATTCAATAGATAATTAATTTTGGTTTTAAATACAGCAAAATGTATCTCAGAATTATGAACATTTATATCTTTGAATTAGCTTCATGTGTTCATGTATTTCATATGTCATCAAATAAACATTTTCAATAGTTCAGCAGCATTAAAAGTGGTTGCCTAAGGTTCTCGAACAGTAAATATAATAATATTAAATAGTAATTTATAGCATGAAATTTATTATGAATCATAGTATTTTATTCTTTCAGATCGAATATTCAAGAATATAATTCTTCTGGGTAAAGATTGCACACCAATTTTTTCGACTTTATAACCTCTACTTTCTGCGTCACGATTAAGCAAATAGCGTTACTGCTTCACATTTATGAGATTAAACTGTAATAGAGAGTCTGATTAGATAACGACCATTATGTATAAAGATTCTGGTAGATTTGTAGAATGTTCACTAAAGTTGAACTAGTTACGAATTGCCTACATAAGGACATAAATGATGCTCATTATTGCAACTTTGTTAATCGGTTTAGCAGTTCATGCTTATTCTTACGGTAAATATATAATAATATATAATTGTGGTTGCTGAGAAGTCAAACATTCTAAGTTTCATTCATTTTAGCAATTCCCTTGGTTTCATACAATTTTTTCGAATACTATTTCAATAATGGACTCACATCATAGTACAGTTTATTCAGTGAATTTCCAAAACTTGATAGGATTTCATTCAAAAATTTTAAAACGAAATCTTATGAAAATTGAACTAGAAAGAACAAGAGAAAGTTCCTTTATTTCATCAATTATATTTACAAGCGCTTCATGACAAGCTAGTATATAGTAGAAAAAAGGATTCGCTGCCACAGCTGAACTGTCCAGGAAATTTTGATAAATTAAAAAAAAATTGATTGACTAAAATGTCTTCTGTATTTAGGGTTGGGAAGAATAATAAATTTGCAAGTGAATTCAGTTAAAACATAGGAAGAATGACATATCAATTGTCTTCTGTCAACTTTACAGTCTTTTCTATGGATAATAGAACTTTTATGCTTTCAATTTATTACTATGAAGTAGGGTCCAAAGTGTGGCAGACACGTACATTTCGTCAGTTTCATAGTATATATTAATTATGAAAGTAGATATTTTTCGGAAAAATAGACATTAGTTTCCGGCCTTTTTTATTTGAATGACTTGCTCAGTGAGGAAAGGACTAATGTGAAGAAGGAAGTATACATTTTTTTGATTGATTTCGAATTCTCATCTTATTTATTTGAATAACGAGTTCATTCCGGAACACTGCTCCGACGCACGTTGTTGATCAATCTATTTAGTGATCACCCCCTTTGAAGAGCCTCACAAGGTGTTTATGTGAGGTTCCCCACTCGAGCCCATTAGCATCCAAGGTCTTTTCTTTCAGGCGTCATTCACTCTACTGACACTCTTTTAATGAACTATTTGTCGCCACACATTTCTGTCCTGGCATACTACTCTAGCTTCCTTCACGTCCATGCATTTTTTCATGCAAGCTCTCTTGTTTCTATAGCTTCTTATGTCTCTTCGGATTAATGTCTCATTAACAGATTCTAACCGATCTTTCAGCGGTCTACCTCTGGGCATTCTACCATTCACTTTACCGTTACACACTTGTTTGGTCAGTCGTTCATCTTTCATTCTTTCAAGATAACCGAACCATCTTAACTGATTTCTTTTCCATATGGTAACTAGTGTCTCTCCTATACTATATTCTTTGAGGATTGTCTTGTTGCGGACTTTGTCCATCAGTGTTTTTCGGCTAGTGAATAGGCTACCCAGATATACGTACTTGTCGACTTGTTCTAATCTGTCATCATTGAGGACAATGTTGCACATTGTTTCCTCACTTTTTCCCTCAAACACCATGATTTTTTATTCATTTACATTAATTTTGAGGGCCATGTTCTTCATGCTTGTATTAAGTTTATTTAACATTTTTTGCAAGTCCTCGATTGATTCTGTCATAACAATCTTATCTTTTGCGAAAGCGAAAGCGAAAGCTAACATAGACACTTATCCATGAATATGATAAATAGTCATGAGGACATAACGCATCCTTGTTTCACGCGTTGCATAATATCGTACCAGTCACTCAGTTTCCCATTTACCCTTAAACTCGATTTACTACCTGTATATAATGTGTTTATTTCTTGTAGGAGCCATCCACTGACTCGGTAATCTTTAAGGACTTCCAAAGTTCACTCCTATTTACCTTGTCAAATGCTTTTTCTAGGTCAACAAATCCACAGAAAACTTTCTTTCCTACTCTCAATCTTTTTTCTGTGATCTGTCTTAAGCTAAAGATCTGATATGTACATCATCTTCCTAGTAAAAATCCACTTTGGACTTCCGATGTATTTTTTTCTGTGATTCTCATTACCCTACGAATAAGCATTTTTGAGTATATTTTGCTTACGGTACTTAGTAAGCTAATACCTCTGTAACTGCTGCAGTTGCTTTTATCTTCCATTCTTTTGTATATTGGTACGATAATCGCTTTTCTCCAATCCTGTGGGACTTCTCGCACCTCGATACCTAAATTTATTAATTCGCACTACCTGTGAGGTGTGTATTCGCCACCGTATTTGAGCATTTCAGCGCTAATACTGATTGCACCAGTAGCTTTACCGTTTTTTATGTTCCTAATTATATCTCTAACCTCAGTGACACAGACTTTTTCCATTAGGTTCTCTAATGCATTACGTTCTATGTCGCAGTTCTGTTGCTCTATATCTTCACCGCCTAATAATTCTTTCAAAGATTATTTTAAAGCGTCTACTATCCCGTCTGTATCATATATCATTTCCCCTTTGCTATTTCTCATGCTGACAAACTCTGTACTTTCACTTTTCCTCATTTCATTATATAATAGTTTCTTGCTTCCTTAAAAGCTAATAATTCAATTCTTCAAAGGAGTCTTTTAGACCGTCACACATTCTGGCTGTATCATGTAGCATTTTACCTTTGCTGTTTCTCATGCTGATAAACTCTGTACTTTTACTTCCCTTCATCTCTTTAAATAATAGTTACTTGCTTCCTTCAAAGTCGTTTTGTATTTTCTTCTCTTCTTTTGTTCAGATTTCATCTTTACTTTCCTTGACTAGTCGTTTAACTTTCATCATTTTGTGTTTGTAATCATTTTCAAGTCTATATCTCTCCCCACCACTAGACCTATGATCTTCAACGTTCTCTTGTATGCTCCTTTCTTTTCTTGTTGAGTTGTCCCAATTTCATTATTCCACCATGTATCACCAGACTTTTTCACTACAACCGCCATACCACACACGTCGGTCGCAATTTCAACAATGATATCCCGTAACATAGTTCATGTACCCTCTGTATCTTCACTGCTTATAAGCGCATCCCTAGTTGCCCTATCTATGCGTTCGTTCAACGTATTCTGAAAATCTATTTACAGTTCCGGTTTCTGTACATTTTCAATCTTGATTCGCGTTTTTTCCTCTTTGTTGGTTCTTTTTCTTCCCATGCCTGATCTGAGTTTATTTTGGAGACTGAAAGGTAATGATCATTATTGCATTCAGATCCCCTCATTACACTTGTATCTCACATTAGTCAATTCTACTGTGGCTATTTCCTTTACGCCAGGTGTACATGTGGATAATTTTATATTTGACTCATGATTAAAATTCAACAAGTCTCTTATTTATTTTATATTATTGACCTGAAAGAAGTTGGAAAGGAATGACAGGAGGGTGATCGCTAGAGAGATTGATCAGAAACCGGTCATACATTTTCTAAACAAATTAAATAATTTTCTGATTTAAAATATGACAAGTTTCAATTTGAACCAACGAGAAGGAGACAAAATAATATCCAGTGATATTTTACAGAATTTATATTATTATCATAAACAAAATTGGCATTAATGGGATAAAAGAAAAAGTTCGAAAAATCCTAAAGAATGAGGTTGTGTATGACCTTCCTCAAAAATTGGGCGAAGTTGAAAAAGTTGATCAACTATTTGCCTAGAAATTTTGGCACGACTACCAAGATTATAAAAAGTATTTGCCAAATCTTCCCGAATTTATGGATGACGAGACTTTTCGTGAAAATACCTATTTATTTTATTTTTATTTTCATTTATTCAATAAATTGTTTTTCGACCCAAGATCGATGCAAATGAATATCAAGATAAGATTTAAATATAAACAAAAAGTAATTATATGCAGCCTTCTTTGATGTAATGTCGCAAACATCTTTATTGCGCATTGTCTCCTGCGAATATACGTTTTCCTAGACTGTCCTGGAAGGAATTTGTTTTCTTGCCTACATTTTTTATACTAAATACAACAATTTTTTCCCAAACTATTGTCGACAATAACTAAACTCTTTGGTTCCTGTTGAGATGTTTTGAATCTTCTTCTTAAATAGAAGTCATTTCACAAGTAGTTTTGCACCATGCCAGTGGGAAGTTGCCAAGAGTCGTAACTGTAATAAGCTGAACAAAAGCAGGCCATCGTGTAGCCTGTATTAAAACTATGAAAATCTGAGATTCTTCAAATTGAACACTCCCGAAAAAACAGATGATAGTTCAAATTTGGAATAAAATTAAATTTTCTAATTATTTGTTCTCATTTTTGTCTCTTACGTGTTAAAATGCATCCATTTTTTGTTGCAAACTTAGGTTCACCAGAAAGATTGTCTACTCAGGTCCACTCAGCAGAAGGTCCAACCAGTACGTCCGGCAGAATGTTTGAAGAAGAGGATTTAATCGATATCATAAAATCGCAAGAGCAGAAAAATATGTCCAACGAATTTTCGAAAATTTGTCAATACGACGAAAAAGGTATTTTCTACGAGGAAAATGGCCACTATTATCCAGTCAAGCGAGGTTTTCCTCTCCTAGCAAACCGAGGTTATATCGTTGGGAGACCCAAAAATGGTATTGTTTTGCCAATATTTAATAGTGATCACAAACCTATCGTGGTGGCCGAGAATAACTATAAAATGCAGTCTTTGCTCAGTAAAGAAAACGCTTTGAAGGCTTATGAACCTATTCCATCACATTATCGTGTAGTATATCCGTACGTACCATATAAGCATGAAGTAAAGTTTCAATCTCCTGCTCTAGCCAAAAAATCCAGAAAAAGTCGTTCTAAGTGAAAAAATGAGCGAAAAAAAGCGGTTTGTGCCTTTCAAAAACAACGTCGTGTACGCAAAGAAATAAGCATTGAACAAGGAAATATCGGTTTCAATAAGGATGATACAATATATTTTCTTGTCTTAAGAAAATTTTACATGAATGCGCTATTTTTATGGCTATGAAATATCTGAATTCTGCTATTTCTTGCGAGAGAAAGTTGAAAACCTAACTTTGAAAAACATATTGTGGTATCCACAAAAATGATTGAAATAAAAAACATTGGATAAAATGAAAGAAATGAGCTTTCTATGAAACTGAGTTAATTTTTTCGGCTGAAGTCTGGGAGAGTGAAAGAAGATTTCACGATAGGTACAATTTTTTATTCTGCCTTATATTGTCGAAAAATTTAAACTTGTAGAAAAAAAATCCAGTGAGTATTATACGGTCTGGACCAGCTTTGTAACCACGAGAACTTTTCATTCAAAAAACTAAAATTTTCAATTTCATGAATGAAATAATGTAGGTAGAAAAATTATTTTTCCTCGCATAAAACTCACAGGTTATGTTGATGCCGCAAGTCCTATTTCAAGAAATTTGTCATGTTATCTACATTTTCCTTTTTTTATCGAAAAATATTGGTTGAGAAAAACTTGGTTTTGAAACTTTGCAAAATATTTCTTATGAATCTTCTTAGTTGGAGCTTGTTTACAGCTGTAATAGCAAGATTATCTACATAATTAGTTTTATAAAACACCTACATGTACTTATCCATTTATAATAATTTTAAATATAATTGATCATAACGCTGATTTCTCCAATGTTTGTTGATCCGTAGAATTATGCCTTATTACTTTTACTATTGTAGTAACGCCACCTCTGAATGGTATCGACTAAACAAATCGTTTATTTGATATTAATGAAAAGCTTATATAACTTGGGCATGCTGATCGTTCACATTTAGGGTACGTTGAGGAACTGCATTTACAAAGCTTTTTTTGATTGAAATGAAGATGAAAATCAATTTTATGTGAGGTTGATAAGGACACAACAATATGAAAAAAGAAAAGAACGTAACGTAGTATAAATAGTATAGAAAACGATTCTCCGGAAAGATCGTTTAGGCTGACCTTGCAGCTAATAAAACAAAACAGTAGATACATCTGTATAGAATCTAATTGAATAATTGCTACCACAGTCCAACAAATGAGAACAATAGCACGTTTCGTTTACTGAAAAAATGATAAAATAACAGAACAAAATTACATTATCATTGAAGATTTTTGATTTGAAACCATGAACACAAAAATATGCTTTTGACGCTTTAGGAGTATCCTCAATAATTTTCAACTCAACATTTCCTTCACAGTATGAGTTCAGACCTAAATTTTTCTGGTTGAATATAGTTTTTTTAAATTCTTCAACATCATCGATTGACTTACTCCTCTGATAAACTTCAAACAGACGTCTTGAAGTATTTGAAGTAAATCTACTGATAGTCATATTAATTGAATACTTACTGCTCTTCAACATTTTGAAGAAATATTTACATACTTCATCATCATACTTGGCCCACATTAAATGTACACATCACAAAATTGAAAAATTCAATTTACACAAGGAAAATGTGTCTCTACCTTAGTATGTCTTCTGTAATCCTTCAATAAACATTCAGTTAACTAATTGGATGTGAATGAGCTTTCACAATCGGAGATTAAATTACTAGACCTACTCTATTCGAAGAAAAATTGTTTGATACAATTTATTGCCACCTGATTACAATTGGATATAAAATGGCGATACAAAAGAAAATTATAAGAAGCCGTATGCGTTTTAAAGCAGATGAACCTGAATCATGTTTATTCAAGAGAATTAGTATTTTGTTCAATCTAGAAGAAGTTATAGGCTTTGAACTGATGTCCCTTAATTTAGTTATTTCGACACTTATGGTTATATTTACCTATTACATTTAGAGAAACAAGTTTGCACATGTTAACAAAACTATTGAAAGCTTAAATTTAAGTAATAATAAATGAAACGAACCAACTTAAACTATTGTTAGAATTTTCTTCTTAATACCTTTTCGTGGTTCTTAAGATATGAAATCATACATTTCTGCTAAGTATTACGAAAGATTAGCACAGAATTTCACAAAATTTTATTTTCAATTTCAAATATTATTTTACCAACATTTAAACGTATTTGAATGAACATGAGGTACAATAGATCGTTTCCTTCCTCATGATTGGATATTTTAAAATCATTTGTATTTACAATATCTACATATATGAAGACAGTAGTTTTCATCTGTACAATTTCAGAAGATCATTAATAAGTACCTTCAGCTGATATAGTGAAGTTTCTATTGGAAAAATGTATGATTTATAATTTCATTCAAAAGTGGAAGATTCCAGGTGCAGTCATATTTTTTCAGGTAGTTTTGAAAATCTGTTTGACAATTGATGCACTTTGTTGTCCTGAAAGGACCTAAAACATCCATTTCATCGTGGTATTCGAAAATCAGGTTATTCCTAATGCTTGCATGCTTGTATGCTGTATACGCATACCTGGTCAATGTTTCGTCTGGTACTCATAACCATATGTTCCTAATTCCACACCCCACATAGAAATTCTCTGGTTCATATATTTTTTATCTGGGGCTTATTTGAGTGAATTGCAATTTGTTTTAATTTTCGAGGCTATGTTTAGTTGTCCCCAAGAATTGGGGCGGTTGGAAAAGAGGATGGACTATTTGTCCTGAAAATTCGGGACGACTAGCCAAGCTTATGAAAAATATTGGACTAGTCATCCCGAATTTCGGGACGCTGAGACACTTCAAATTTTTAAATAGATGCCTGCAACATAGATGTGAATACTTTTTAAAGCACAAATTATTGCTAGCATTTCGAATTCAAAACTAGGATATATACTTTCTACTTCTGTAGTTCTTTTGGAGAAGAAGAAAGCCGGGCGAAATTTCAATTCTTGATTTTGTTGCAATAGCGCTGCTCTTAAACTTGATAACAAAGGCTCTTCCAGTCATTTCACATTTCACATTCCAAAAAAAATCCGTTTATAATTCACACATCGAAAACTTCGAATGTTTTCAATCTCCTTCTTGGGATAATTCGAAGCAACTCAATTAACCCACAATAGTGAATGTTTAATGTCTTCCTAGATTGACAAAATTATGACCTCAAAAGGAGAAAGCACTAAGCTATTGATTATTGCGGTGGATACTGTGTGACCAATCAACAACCAAAGATAAAACCAAACTTGATCTGGGAGAATGTCTGGAAGTCTGTGTGTAAGTACTTATCAGCAGGGATGTGCATTAAGATATGAAACTTTCTCCGATGGTGTTATGATAAAACGCCGAAGTGGATGACGTTTCGAATAAACTCTTCAACTTGACAGAGTGTCAATGGCTGTGAGAAAAAAGTCAAATGTCTGAAGGGAAAATTTGCAGATCTAATGAGTAGAATTCAGCCTGAACAGAAACTAAAGAATGAAGTACATCTTCTGGGAGAGATGCAGGGAAGACATCGAAGTTCAAGGAACGTGATATCATTTAATTTACCAGAGTCTTCTGAGAGGGAACTGAAGGATAAGATAGCTGATGACCTCCAAAGGCTATGTCAATTGGTACAAAATCTAACTATTATTGAGGAAAGAATCCAGATTCACTGGCTTCGAAGGCGGCCAAGTGGAGAGGAAGGAGTAAGCGATCGTAGCCTACCAGCCAGACCCTTGAAGGTGACCTTTTTAAATCAGGAGGAAGCGAACATGTAGCTGAGGGCCAAAAATCAATTTCATAAGCAAGGTGCATATATGTCAAACAAGACAGAACTCCATAGCACCGTGATTGCATGGCTCAAATTGTATCTGAGATGGAGCAAAGAAAGAAAAATGGGCAGGAAAATCTTAGAATTGAATATAGAGGTGACATTCCCAAGATTGTTCTGTCGGGTGGCAGAGGCCAAAACACTGATATCATCTCATTTGGACGAGAACAAAGTAATGTGCACAAATATTGCTGCATTGATTTCTAAAATCAATTGCCTTATTTTAGAAGTAAACAAATTAAAGCCAGAATTTATTGGACTAAAGGAAACGTGGCTAATCCTGGAGACTACAGACACGATAGTAGAAATACCAGGCTACACAGTATACAGAAAGGATCTCCCAGATAGAAGAGGTGGGGGGTAGCAATTTACATCAGTTGCCTATGCGGGCCACCTTATTCCATATATGAGAAGGGCAATGCACAGATAGGAATAATCTTATATTAGCCACTGTGTTACCAACTTCTGAGCAGTTGTTTGCAGAAATGATAACTGATAGCAATCTCATTCAACACGTACATTAACCAACGAGATTCAGACAACGGAACACCCCATCAATTTTGCATCTTGATTTTTCAAATGAGGAAAACATGATTACGGGTATTGATTATATGTCACCATTGGCAAAGGGCGATCACCTCTGCATTGTATCCAAAGTCCAGGTTCATATTGAGATGGACGAGCAAGCCAATAAGGACCCGAAGAGAAGGGACTATCAGAAAGCGAATATGGCTGCAATTTACTTAGGTTCTATAGATCCTGCAGCTCTTAAAGTCTATAATGAACAGACGGTGGATGAAAAATGTAGTGCATACCAAGAACTTTATACTTGTCTGATAGAGAAAAACTCAGATTTACTAGGAGGAGCAAGAAACGTAGCGAATCATGAATCTCAATAAATATTAAGAAGCTCCTGGACAAGAAGCAAAAAGCTTTAAACAAACATCGATTATCAGACAGAGCTGAGGATTACGATGTCTACTGGAGAATGGATATCAAGCTTATGGCAAAAATGCGGGATACTAGAAGATCATTTGAGGAAAACTTAGCAAGCTCCGGTGCCGAACCTTTTCACAGATACTTACCTTCCAGCCTGGCTTTCAAGATGAGTATTCCAGGTTCAATGAGAGCTGAGAAAGGAAGGCTTGACGCATGATCCACAGGGAATTTCGAACGTATTGGCAGCTCAGTACGGAATGACTTATGTAGTAGAAGAGGATGGGTCTGTCTGTAAAATATACAGGATGATTCACATAGAATTGTCAAATGGACGAAAGTATGGCTCTCAACTTTCAACATAGAGAAATGAATTGTCTTACATCTTGGAAATAGTTATCAGAGCAATCAGTGCTTTCTAGGTGGAGTTCCAATCAAGACAATTTCCTCTCGCAAGTCGATCTGCGAATTATTATGACGAGGGATCTAAAATGGGAAGAGTACTTGAATAGAATAGTCGGGAAAGCGAACTCGCTTCGGTATAGGATAAAAAAGCCTGACACTCCTAACTTCCTTCATTGTTCATTAAAATTTTTGAAATGTATGAATAATTTTGTGTTTGAAGGACAGGAAGAAACTGTGCACTGAGAATGAGGATATTTCCCATCTATAGTAATATAGTAATGGAGAAATAGAATTTGTATTCAAAGGGTTTTGATCTGAAATAATCATGTATATTAGTAGTCTTATTTTGCAAGTAATTTCTCACCTGATTTGTATCATTTATTTTTAATCTTAAAGTACTGGGTAAACAAAACAACTAAACACAGCTTAAATCATTATATAAAAACTGGAAAACAGTCATCCATTTATATGATACTAGAGCAAGATTTTAACTATCAAAAAAACCTATTGTTTAATGAAATCCTACTTTTTTAGAAACAATTAGCCATTTTCATTTTTCTCAATGCATAGTAACAATATTCCAGTCCAAAATAATTAATAAAAGGAACAAATTTCGCAAGAATTTTATTGATTCATTGTTTTTAGTTTTCTATTTAAAATATCCTATTTTTTCTATATAAATTAAAAGAAAGCTTTCAACTGAACCAGTTTTTTTTTTAATTTCAAAAGTTTGTAATTGCAATCAATAAGCCTTAAAGGACATAATTCTCAGTAATTGTTCCTATAAATTATTTAATTAACGTCATACAAATTATGAATACTCGAATAAAAGAAAAAGTTTAAATTATCGTCAAAGTAATTATAATGGAACCATGGTAAACATCTGCCCAGACTGTCTAGGACTTTGTGCAATATTAGCATACTTTTTCCGCTCTAAAAATTTATCAATACTTTTCTTTACCAAATTAATAATATTCACAACTTTCCTGCAATTCATCGTGGACTGAGTTTGGTTTCTTGATAAAAATTTTAAAACTAAATCAAAAGGTTATTTTCTAAGTCATTGTCGGAAATAACAAGACTCCTTTGGATTTAATACTGAAAAGTTTAAGATCTTTCACTGAATTGAAATTCGTTCCAGATTTATAAAGTTTTGGTACACTTCCAAGATTCCATGAATATTTTTACACTTCGTGCATAA
Organism: Andricus quercusramuli; assembly: GCA_932178445.1. Taxonomy (NCBI): domain Eukaryota; kingdom Metazoa; phylum Arthropoda; class Insecta; order Hymenoptera; family Cynipidae; genus Andricus; species Andricus quercusramuli. The sequence goes on along the minus strand of CAKNXH010002384.1, from coordinate 34,346 downwards.
CAAATTTTTTCTTATACTCCATGTAATATGGAATCGTCTTCAGATACACGGAGGAAAATCGGAGGTCAGTCTGCACATCTATATGTTTAGGCTGAATATATTTGAGGGTCACCTATGAAGCAGCCTTCCTGATGGTCAAAGCGACTATCTCCGAAACTCTTAGACCAGAAGTTAAAATCAAATTTCTCGGAGGTTTGACTTGGTCATCATAGAGGATCGATTGGATCATCTCGGATGGTTGCCTGGATCATCTCAGATAGTTAGCTTGATTATCTCGAATAGACCTGACTATCTCAGAGGATCGATTTGATCAAGCTGCAGACGAAGATGAGGAAGTGACATTAGGACCAACCGCGGGAAGCAGGTTCTTATGAGAGACCAAAAGAAGCTTGCATCAACTGAACAAGAAGATTGGATGAGCAAGCCAGAATGTGTCCCGTGTTGAGTGTGTCATTTACTACATCACATCTGGTAGACCGTTTGCGAAAAGGATACAAAAGTTCGCCCAAGAATGTATTATCTGAGGCGGGAAGGAGAATACAGGAGAGGGAGAAATGAATTGGAAAGAACCAAAAGTTTCTCGCTGATCCATCGCGCATCTTCAGCGATCTCCTTGCTTCTTTGAAGAATTTTCTAAAGCCCAACGAGGTAGAGACTTTTTGGAGGGAGGTGAACAAGATCCTGAAAACACTGGAGTTCAAAGAGGATACTAAAAATATCATCCGCTCCGAGGAGTTTTGCGAAAACCTCATCACATCTGATGAGAAATGTCCATCAATCGCTGCCGAAAAGATAAAAAAAACAATTAGGGGTAGAAAGAACTTTTCCGCTGCAGGACGAGATGGTATCAAGAACTTCTGGTGGAAGAAGTTGACTTCTACACGCCAGCATCTCGCCCGCATATTCATCTCATACTTAAAGTGGAAAACGCCCATTCCACAGTGGCTGGTGTTAAGACACACTATACTCTTTCCGCCTACGTCTGTGTGCAGAAAGATGTACGGAAAACGTTGCTCAAAAAAATGTGCAGCAGGCTGCCGAGAAAACCTGCCTTATGACAAGTGCGTCCGCAGAGACGCAGAAGCCCATCAGCGCGTCCTTCTAATGACCTTGATTTACTAAGGGAAAGCTTTTGTTGGCGTCCACAGGGACCCTCAGTTTGTGACTATAAGTTTTATTACATATCTTGCCACTGGAGAAACCTATACATACCTGAGCGTACCTCAAAGCCACATTCAGCACGTAACATCAGTGGAGGAGGCTTCCCGAAGCAGATACATGCACCTTGTTCGACAAATTTGGTCTTCCGAATTCCAAAAATTTAGTTCAGTAGACAAAGAAGCATAAGAGCTTGCATATCAATTCGTCCGTTTCGCGAGTATACATAAATCTCAGGTCGTCAAGGTGGTCGCGGAATTCTAAATATCAAATGTCTCCATAACCGAATTGTTCTAAGTACAGCTTACACCGTTGAAAATGGCAGTGATCATCTCCTTAGCATGGTCAGGAAACATGACATGATTGGCAGAGGGACGTTCATATACAAAGCCGCGGAACAGGCAGCCCAGACCCTTGGCCTGAATTTTAACATCAGGAGTGTGAAACCTGCATTACTGCATCTAAATGCATCACTTCTATCAGCCAAAGTGAAGGAAGCAGTGGTTGAAAAATTGTGCCAACATCTACTCCACAACAAAATGCACACAAACTTTGACAGAAACGTAGAAAAACAGTCCTCTTCGAAGGAGCAAATTTTTGCTTTCCTTAGATCATCAGGGCCTAATTCAAGCGCGGGGGGTTTCATTTTCGCGTGCCAGGACGGTATCATTTCCACCTTGATACACTGTGACCGCATTTTATGTCAGGCAGTGCCTAGCGATAGGTGCAGAGCGTGTAATCCACATAATTATGATGAACTCAAGTTGAAGCGTTCCACTCGCATTGTCCTTTGAGATTATTCGCAAATAACCTACGATCTTTCCTGATGACGGAGATAATTGAATGCATTCCATACCATCAAGAATGTGATCATACACATGCGTCTAAAACCTTGCACTATTATTTCAAAAAATAAATTTAAGTGAAGTAAGTAAATAAAAAAGGAATTTTAGTTTCGAGGTATTTATTACGGCTAGGAAATTAGGTACTTCGATTTTGCTACTTGGACCGTCATGGTTCAATTAACGTAGTATATTTAGAGAACCAAGTCCGCATATGTCAAGAATCTATTGAAACTTCATATGTGAGTAATAGTAATAAATAGAAGAAACCATCCTATAATATTGTATGTATTTGCTTCTCAAAGAAATTGTATTTGTTTTACAGATACCTGGTTGTGGTTTTTGATTAGATTCGGTGCTCATCAAACAAATACGTATTCACTAATGTATAGCAAATATGATTTTTTCGTAACAGTCGACCGGTGTAGCAAAAGATTAGCAAAAAATTTTACAGAATTTCGTTTACATTTGAAAATTGTTTCCCAACTGCTGTCGAATGTTTTGGAACGAAAAAGTGATTTGAATCATCGCTTTCCTTCAGATAATTAATTATCTTAAAATCATTAACATCTATTCCGAGATAATAGTTTTTGTCTATCCATTTGCATAATATCATTTAGTACCTTTAGCTAATATAGAACAACTTACAATTATGGGCCTATAATAATTGTGAATAATTTTAAAATTATACTTGTATAATTTATCTATTTTTATTGAAAATTTCTGTTTTAAAAGGACCTATGTCACCCATTTCACTATAATATTTAAAAATCACGCTTTTCTACATGCTTACCGGGATGTAGAAAAGTATATTATTTCCTTTCTTCCGCTACTTATATCGTTTTGCATGATAGAATATCTATCTTAGCGTTTTCCTTACATTTTGAATATTTCAACCATTTATGAATCCTGACTCCGAAAGACTGATGGAATTTTTAATATAAATGTACGATATATACTTCCTACCTCCGTACTAATTTTCGAGAAAAGGGAAACTAGGCAATATTTCAAATTTTTTTATTCGCAACAATGCTGCTTCAAAACCTGAAAAAAAAATTGATAGCAGTTCGAACTCGAAAGTTCATTGCCACACTACCCGATTCGGGTAGTGTTTCTAGGTGGAAATTTACTACCAGTGTGGGTCCTTCACACTCACGACGGGCCAGCAGCACGCAGTATTTCCGAACTGTCACCCATCCAAGTACTAACTGCGCCCAACACTGCTTAACTTCAGTGATCTTACGAGAACTGGTGTTTTCAGCGTGGTATCGCCGTTGGCAAAACCCTCTTCAAAACCTGAAGAAATATAATAACATAGTAGCAATGCAATTCAGTTTTCTCTCGAGGATGTAGATTGATAAAAAAGCTTCAATAATTTCTTGAAAATATGTATTACAAAATTCAAAAAAATCATTTCCTAATGTGCTCCGTTAGCTCAACCTATTAAGGTTTCAGGCGTTTGGTATATAAATTTGGTGCTTGCGTGCGAACTCGGGTTTGATCCTTTTCACTTGCAAATTATAGAGAATCTACATGTAGTTCTTAGGGGCTCAAACGAAGGTTCAGTGCGGAAAAACGTCTGATTTTGGACACTTTCAGCGTAAAAATAAGGCCTAAATAGAATTGAAATTTTTGCTTATTCAGAATCTACTGTTCTCAACGCCTATACTAAGGTATAAATTAAGGTTCAAAGTAGGGCCCAGATTTCAGCACATCTACGTTATTGAATGATATTTAATGAGAATCGTAATATTCAGGTCTTTTACATCGTACATTTCAGAGAATTATTCTCTGCGTAAAGATATTAAAAAATGTTGTCTTTGAAACATGACAGAGATTCATGATCAAATAGATATGATCTTAACTCTCCACTTCGCAATAATACCAATCTAGAGGATACAATTGGCGCTGAGGTCACAGATTTATGAAATACAAATATCTTAGAAACTCAAATTTTATCATTTGATTAATTATACATATACGCGAAATAATTCTGAATGACAAATAAGATAATGACTATTATCTCGCGTCTTGTCTGAATAATATTCATTTGAGTTTAACCAGTTACGTATTACTTGTATTCATATAAAAAATGATAATCCTTATTGGCACTCTGTTGATCGATTTAGCGGGTTTTGCTTACTTCAGTGGTAAACATATTTTATTATTATTATACCAATAAGCCATTTCCCTTTCGGGGTAGGCGTGATTTGCATGGTGAGGAAAGGAGTACTGTGTGGTAGGAATACTGCAACACTGCTCCGACCCAGGTTGCTGATCAATATCTCAAGCCATCACCCCAAGTGAAGTGCCTCACAAAATTGTTATGTGAGGTTTCCCACTTGGGCCGATTAGTATCCAAGGTCTACATTTCATTTATTCTACTAACATTGTTTTCATAAACTATTTGTCGCCATACTTCTCTGTCCTGGCATAGAACTCTAGCTTCCTTCACGTCCGTGCATTTTTTCATGCGAGCCCGCCTGTTTCTGTGCCTTCTTATGTCTCCTCGGATTAATGTCTTATTCACAGATTCTAACCATTCTTGCGGTGGTCTACCTTTGGCAATTTCGCCATTTACTTTACCTTCATACTCTTGTGTTTGTCAGTCGTTCATCTTCCATTCTTCCAACATGTCCGAACCATCTTAACTGATTTCTTTCCCATATGTCCACTAGTATCTCTTCTGTGCCACATTTTTTGAGGATTATCTCGTTTTGGACTTTTGCCACTCTTAGGCAACACGTGGTACCAGGCTGTTTCCGTGGCCGTAGCCAATATTAAGTGGTACCTGATTCATGTTTCTTTGAAGATTATCTACAATTTTTCAGATGTTATTGAAATATAGTGCTTCTTTTATTAAAAAGGGCGTATCTAAAAGATTGCCATAATCAATTGTATATGTCAGTAACAATATATATTTTATAAACTCGACAATAATAAAATTTGTAATATTTCCAAACAAATGATATTAGCTGTTCTTAATTAAGATCGGATAACGAATTTTTTCTGTCTGCACGGTGGAACAAGGTTCTCAAGTTTGATGTTATCTCAGATAATATGTTTGTGAATTAGAAATTAGATTTGAGTTCAAGAACCCAAAGATTAATTAAATTTTAAATATTTCAAATATTTGCAGCCGATTTTCGACATGATCATGAATTTTCGTTTAGTATTACTGTTATTTCATCTGAAAATTTTAGATGTTCCAGAGCACCGCATTGACAAACACCTTTATAATAAATGAACTATTTTATATTTTGATTTGATGTTTCTTGAAAGTTCTTAGGAGTGTACTTTTCAAATTAGTTTAGGTTATATAGCCACAAAATTAACTTCCATAGATTCAAATAATTAATATTTCTTCTACCTTTATGGAGTCCGAATTTATGAAATATGGTCGTGAAGTGGAAATAATCCCAGCGTGCCGAACAACTGTTAAATATAAAGCACGTTGACCCTGAACATCTAAATGTTTCGTGAAAAAGTCGACGTAGAATTCCACGTTGAAGTAGTCCGGCTATTGGACCGGTCAGATGAAAAATCATCAAATTTTTTTTGTTTTGTTTGTTGACAGAAATATTTCCTCTTTCACATTAAATATTCCTTAGGGGCCCCTTCTAGGTAAAAATTTGAATCATCACTGTTTCAAGTCATGTCAAAAAACCCGGGATCTTATGGAGAGGACTTGCTCGGGAATCAAAAATGATTAATTTTGAATTGTTGAGAAGACTGTTTTGGAGACAGAAAATATAATGTGAAATTTTAATTTCCACTTATTTGTACTTGCTTCCAGGGTATTTAAGCCTAATTTTAGCAAAACATACCGGGGTAAAATATGACGAGAACGGTCTGGCGTTAACCAAGGTGGCTAGAACAAATTCTGCTGGAATCGGGAATTGCGCGAAATTATAAATAATGATTTTGTCGCCGGTTTATTGCAGGTTATCTTCACATTCTCGACATGTTGTTACGTTGCCAACTGCTGAGCGCGAAGAATTACGTCGACGCGAATCTAGTGAAATCAACATTCAAATTTAAATTTTATTCTAATTCAAAAAATTTTTATTTATATTGATCAGCATACGAATTTAATACTTAATTTATTGATCGATAAGTTTGTCAAGTTTTGGATTCAATTCCGAATTTCATAAAATAATTATGGACGAAGCTTTGCTTAGCTTTTCCAGTAGCCAGACTGCTTTAAAATACATGTGGAAATTTAGAAAAACCACGCTAAACAAGGAACAAAACGTGGAAGCATTACATGGTACTTGACAAGGTGGTTTCCGCTCCGTAAAATATTAAAATCACCACTATACCTGTGGCATTAAACATGTTGCTAAATTAGGAAAATTGTTCAAAACTTAGAAATAAATTACGATTCTCATAAATTTATTTCTCATTCGAAATTGATTGAATAAAAAACATCTTTCTCCCAAAAAAAACCATGAAGTAAATTTAAAATAATATACGAGATTCACTATTTAGCCGTACTAATTTACTTTTTCGAAACTCGATAAGAATTGAATTTTGCTGTTAGGAGTGCCTAGAAATGCTACCATTACTACATACCCTGTTGGTCCTGCTTTTTGAATGCGGGACGTAAATACATGAAGTGCGTCTATGACTGATTTGCCTTTCGGTGAGGTAGACTGGTTACTATGAAGGGGTTCATCAGGTAGAATTTTCTGCTGTATATAAAAATCGACTAACTCCTCTTCTGCCCTTAACATGGAAGAAGTTAGGCTAATTGTTGTAAATAAATGGGCTTCATAGTAAGCGTCTCTCCCTGAAAACGTTCCACATTAAACCCATAAGGACATTTGAACGTTCTTGAATCAACGCCGGGAATATACATCTAAATTTTGATTGTGTTACTATCCGGCTTGCCATCATCCAATCATCTCTATTTACCATATGTTCTGTGCCGTCAGAGGGATTTGGGCTAACAGCCCTTTCCTCCGACATACACCCAGATTTGAAACCACAGAAACGCACCTGCACTACCCTTATATAAATCCCAACTTCCAAAGTTCCTGGCTCTAGTAAATAGTCTATTTACTCAAAGCCTATCCACTACATGTACAGAAAAGTTCAGCTAATCAATTCGCCTTATCAGCCCAGGTATAATTGCCAGTGACTCTCCAAGATCTTTCCTATATTTATTTCAGTCAGTCGCTTTTGGTTTCCTAAAATTTATGGAATTAGATTCGTCAGCTATTAGTGAAAAGCATTATTACCAACGGGCGGACCAATCTACCTGTGTCCCAAATTGGTCGCTGTTATTTGTAAACAAATTCCGAGAACTCTCCCTGACAAAAACAATGTATGAGAGGAAAAGCGTTTTTCTTGCAAAATTGTGACTGGAGGAGGTCTGAGTGTATGTGGAATGAGATAACACTTGACAGTGAGTTATATTGGATTCTTTGGAGCGCGCGGCAGTGTCATGGTTGTGGGATGGCCGAAGGGAGTGTTGTGTTCGCGCGGTGGCCTAATGTTGTTAACGTCGATTGTCGACGTTCTCATTGTTCGAGCATATTGCAGCATTGCTTGTTGGCATGGATTGTATATAAAGGGATCCCAATCTCCAGGAAATGTCCTGGAATCCTGGATAAGAAGGTGAGACGGGACCGAAGATCTCTCAGTGTGCCTCCAGAGGTGAGCCATGCCCGCGGGTCCTAAAGTATACCTAGCTGATGGAAAAAGGGGTGAAGGAGTTTGGGATCAGATGGTACCCAGTAATTCTAGGAGAAGGACAGAAAGACTTGTGAACGTGAATGAAGAAAGGAAAATATAATATTATAGAATTCCATGCGGTCTGAAATTTGTCCACCCCGCCTCTGGTTGAGTTTTTGAGAGTACAACCGTCATGATTCTAACAAGCATATATGCTTGTTCTCTGGCAGGGATCTCTCAGGCGATACGTGCCAGTCTCTGAATGCTTCGCCAATGATATAGAGCCTAAGATCTGTCAATAACCTCATGACTAGTTGTCACAAATGTTGGTGTATTTTCGTGATGCATTGTGGTTGAATCGGAATTTTTAAGGTAATCTAATAGGCAAGTTACCCTGTTGTTGATGCAAATCACCTTGGATTGACATCTTCCTTCTCTTTGGTGCTCTATTTTGATCGTTATCAGGTCTTTAGTACAAAACCTACGCAAGAAAATAAATTCGATATCCCTTCTGACATGAATCGCTGTCCTGGAAATTTTATCAGTTCTATTGTAGATTGTGTAACCGTATTTCTGACCTATACCCTTCATTTTCGCCTTGTAATACGAAGGTTCTTGAATCAGAGTAAAAACCGTATAATTCACTTTAATAATTCTGCTTAATGTGTCCGAAGCAGATCAACGGTGGTGAAGAATAATTCAGATGAACTGCATATCCAAGGATATCGCGCTGTTTATTTAAGAATCATAGTTATTTATTTGCTGTTCTTCTGGCAACTGCTCTTCCACTGTCCTGGCAAACTCTTTTGGTTCCGGAAGTATATTCATCCGCATCATTCTCAATCCCAGATACAGTTTACAGTCGACCTCCTCGAAGCTTTTAACCACTGAAGGATCCGCAGTCAAGGCTAGCTGAGTCACCCTGGCTTTTTTCTCCGCATCAGCGATGCACTTTGAAAGTGGAGTTCTAGACTGCCAACTTTTTGAGAATGGAGGATTATTCCATGGAAGTACTAGACATCTATGCTATGAACTTGGCAGGCTTAGGAAGTACTTCAGAATTGAAGGCTATGATCCTTCCACCTTCCTATGGTTTCAAACCGCCTAATGCCTCGCAGATGTCCTGGACATCTCATCTGAGCAGATGACGGTAAGAAAGTTTTTTTAAAATCGGCAGTTCTCAAGCCTGAAGATAATATCACCAGGTTTTAACCTGGCGGTCTTAGCCTCGAGGGCTGCCTCAATAGCCATTGTATTATTCTGAGTTGATCTTCTCTTACGGGAACAACTCAGGCACAGTAGTCTATTGTAGGTGGTTTTGAAGGGCGAAACTATATGAATCACCTGGATCAACAACCCTGCCCCTCTCAGCCTCCGCGTTTTGAATAGAAGTTCAGCCATCAGACCTGAACCGTTTAGGTGTCCCTGGTTGTGAGGTTGTTTCACCTTGCAACAGAACTTTCTGTCAATGGCACCTGCTTCTGGTAGCAATACCATATCTGTTCTTCTGGAGGCCTTGCATGAACCCAGCATTTTCAGTAGCGTTAGCCTTATTTTTGGGACTGATTAAAGTCCCAATTTCAGCCGTAACTTCCGAAGCACAAGAAATCGCACAGGCTCCTTGTTGGTCCCTTGTATATTAAACATTTCATAGGATTTACGACTTTGACGCGCGAGGAAAAATAATATAGCTCAAGCAGAAAAATGCGGAAAAATCAAATCAAAAAAACATTAAAATATTACTGAAACAGGCAATTTTGGTTTTTGAACCTGTCAACTCTATCCCCGAATTATGCATTTTTATATCTTCGAATTAGCTACATAAAGTTGTTACATGAATCAATGTGTTTCAAGTATCATACAAAATTGAAACTTCACGTGGACATTTGAGGCTAGATCAAATAAACGGTGCAGATTATGTATAACATGAAAAGTATGTTATGAATCATTAAACAAACATTTTAAATTGTATAGCTGCATGAAAATTAGGGGGCTAAGGTTCTCCAATAACAAATGAAAATATTCAATAGTACGTTATCAAATGAAATTTATTAGGAATCGTGTTATTACGCTCTTTTAGATTGTACATTTGAGAGTATTTTTTTCCAGCTTAAAGATAGTACAGCAACTTTGTTTTTTTCATAACCTTCACTATTTACGTCACAATAGAACAAATAGCGTCAATCTCTAAGAATTATGAAATGAGAATGTAATAGAAAAACTGATCAGATAACGACTAGTGTGTATGAAGATTCTCATAGACTCATAGAATATTCATTATAGTTTCACTGATTACGAATCGCCTATATTCAGACGAGAAAATGATGATTATTATTGCAACTCTGTTCATCAGTTCAGCAGTTTATGCTGATTCGTGTGGTAAATATATAATAATATAATTGTGATTGCAAAGAAGTTGACTATTTTAATTTCCAGTCGTTTTCGTAATTTCTTTGATCCGTACCATTTTTTCTAATAATATTTCAGTAATTCACTTATGTAATGGCATAATTTAGTTAGTGAAGTATTAAAATTTTGAAATGTTACATTTGGAAATGATAAATAAAAAAATATAAAAAATTACATGTCGTGACATGACATCAAACTATAAGTTGACTATAATATATAGAAGTGAGTCTGAGATTCTTAGGCAGGCGCCAAAATGTTATGAAGATAATAAGCCTGCTTTCAATATCTGTAAGAGATGTCTGGGATGTCTGGGATGTCCAGTCATCACGTCGGAAAAAATAGGTTTTCATGGAAAAATCGCGGAATGAACTTTTTTTTGGAAAATGTCTTCATTTTGGCCTGTAATTAAAGACCCTGAGTTTGCGGCAGCCACAAACTGGCGCTTCCCGGGCAATCTTTTTGGAAAGGTCCCAAAATTCACGTTTGCGTGGATTGACGGTTTCCATTGCATTCTAAGAAAAAAGTAGTTATTACGAAAAGGAAACTAGACAAAATTCCACTTATTTAAAAAAAAAGAATGTCCTAGCACCAGCAGTTACTGAGATATATTGCCCAAAAACCCCGATTTTTTTCGATTTTTCGACAAAAAACACTACTTTTGAGATTTTGAGCTGTATCTTTTTCCCTGTTAACTTGAGCTAAAAGTGATGCACAGGTGACTGAAAGTAGACCATATTACCTTTAAAATGAGCCCTAGAAAAGTGATCTAAGTCCACTTGTTACAGAGCTGTGACCTCTCAAAGTACCCCTATTTTCGACAGGTTTTTAAGGCTGTTTTACAGGGTTGCAAATCTCCGACTGTATCTCTTTTCTGAGTGAACCTACGTAAAGGGCACTTCAGGGAGAATCGAAGAGCATGAAATTCTGCGTAAATTAAAAAAAAAAGATCCCGTTAACCCTAACAGTTTCCGAAATATGTTTTTTTGAAAAACCCTAATTTTTACTCAAAAATTGAAGAATTCTCTTTTTTCAAAATAAATGTAATTTCCGGGCATTTTACAGCAAATTTCATGAGAAGAAAATTATAAAGGACTCAATTCTGCGTGAAACTCAAAAAAGAAGAGCCCTCTAGTGTCAATAGTTCGCGAAATATGACCTTCTTTATGTACCCCATTTTCGAGGTTGATGTCTCGCTGACGCTCTAGCAGGCTATTTGACTGATTTCAGTCAAACAAGTCATCCTAAACTGATAATTAGGTCCTAAAAACCTATCAATTCTAATTCGTTACTCACATTTCTGGTTCTCAGGGCCGTCTTTACAATAGGGCCGTGGGGGCCACGGCCCGGGGCCTCCGCCCCTTTTTTTTTTTTTTTTTTAGAAGTCAGGGAGGAATAACATTTCTTGAGTCCGCTAAAGGGCCCCCACAATATAACCGGCCCGGGGCCCCCGCAACCCTACAGACGGCCCTGCTGGTTCTATTAATTTGTATTAATTTATTGATGAATAAATTAATTAACTGTTATTTATCATAAGTACCCATTTAGAAAAAAATTCATTTTTGTATTTTAGTACAATATTCGCAGTCGAAAAGGTTTTCCAGAAATTTTGTAAATTCTATGATTCTGGTAATTTCTTTTATCAAAGAAAGTCAGAGGGATGAATTGTTCGTCTCCTGGTGTATTACGAACAGTCTCACATAGAATTCTCAAATCTTAGACAAAAGTGGTCTCAGCGATTTTGAAAATGCCTTAACTTTTTGAATTTTCGAACTACAGGGCTGGCTAATATACTTGGCCTTTAGTTTAGGAAACTTAAAGATTTCACCAAAGGCCAATCCAATATCTTCACTCTTTCTGTAGTTATCGTGCTAAAGGACTAAAAATTTACAGAAACACAAGCGCACAGACGCACAGTCAGTCCGACAAATTTGCGAAACCCTGTTTTTCGGGATTGGAATCTCTAAAAACGTGCACATTTAACAAAAACGGACGGGTCAAATTTTATACAAATCTAATACCTTCTCTGAGGAGAATGTAAAAATGGAATTAATGGAATAGAAGAAAATATTTCAATAATCCTCAAAAGTAATGCTATGTATCAACCTCCCGAACATGAAAAGTTGGAACAGAGGATGGACTATTTTCCCAGAAAATTTGGCACGACTAGCCATGCTTTTAAAAAATATTTGACTGCTCATTCCGAATTTTGGGCTGATGGTACATTTTCCACTGGGGGTTTCTCCGTATATGGAAAGCAGTCCATTTGTTTCAATTTCGAAATTTTTACTTGGGGTGACAAAAGAAACAAATTCTGGTCGTACTGTAGCATCAAATAAAACATTTGGGGACTCTATGCAATATTTACTACTGTATAAAATTTGCGACTATATTATCACGTGCGCCAGATCTGTCTGCTTGTTAACTTTATTGTAAAATATCGAACTCGCAAGACATGGACATTATTCCGTATTATACACAATCCACAGGTGCAGCCTGATGCAGAATCGACTAGCTATTTTCAGGATCTACCAGTTTTTTTCATGGGAATCTGAGAGAAAATGTATTACCCCTCGTAAGAAAATATTAGTTGAAAGGGTATGGTTGATGAACCTCAACTTCGAGATCCCCATTTTTTTCTGCTGTGCAAGATACAGGATCTACCTTTGTAGACCCCTGCAACAGAGAAAGTCATACTTGATTCTTCATACGCGGTGTTAGCCGAACTTGATTCCGAATCGAACAGTGCAGTCAAAATGCAAAATGTAAGACATTGGTAATCTTTTCATATGGCTGTGAACATGCTGTCTTTGATGGTGAATGTACCCTCTTCAAACAAATGAAAACTATGAACATCTGAATTTCTCGAGACTAAAAACTCATCTTTCCCAATGGAAAGATTATTATGAAAATTTGGAATGACATATTTGCTATTTAATCGGTCTGATTCATGTTTTACAAGTATCAAAACTCATCCATTTATATCTTTTTACAGAAGTAGATTCACCGGAAAGACTGTCTACTCAGGTCCATTCAGCGGATGGTCCAGCTAGTACGTCCGGAAGGAAGCTCGACGAAATCATATCAGCCAATGATATACGCTCGCAATCGCAGAAAATTACCAACCTGCTATTCTCAGAACTGTGTCATTACGACGGAGAAGGTATTTTCTACGAGGAAAATGGCAACTTGTATCCAGTCAAGCGAGGTATTCCTCTTCTAGGACACCGGGGTTATATCCTTGGAAGACCAAAAGATGGTATTGTTCATCCAATATTCAATAGTGATCACAAAATTGTGTTTGTGGCCCAAGACAACTACAACCTGCAGTGTTTTCCTAGCAGAGAAAACTCTTTCCACATTGGTGAACCGATCCCATCACATTATAGTGTGATATATCCATATGTGACACGTAAAACTGAAGTTGAGGTTCCATCATCTGCTTCATCCAAGAAATCCGGAAAATCACATTTAAATTGAAAACGTTAGTCAAAATGAGCGGATCGCGCCTTCAAAAAACAGCTTCTTGCACACAAGAATCAGCATTGAATCAAGAAAATCTTTATACCAATAAAGACGATAAAATACACTCTGCTGATTTATGAAAATTTGTCTTAAGATATTATTAATCGAATGAACCATTCTTTGTGGTTGAGGGAATGTTGTTCCAAAAGCGGAATTTTAGCATTTTTTTTTGCTGTTCATGAGAAAATGTTGAAAAAGAACTTGGAATGTTCAAAAATTGTTTGCAAACAATACCTCTTAGAATTTCATGACATATGGATTCTGGTACTATCTGCGAGAGAAGGTTAAATACTAAAAGAAAATAAATAAATTGAATTAAAGAAGATATTGAATAAAATGAAAGAAGTGTGCTTTACATGTAATTGGATTCATTTTTTGACTGCATTTTGGAAACGTCATGGAATATTTTACGGAAGATCACAATTTTTATTCGGTCCAATATTATCGAAAAATTTGAGCTTGTATGGAAAAGACTTTCTGACTCCTTTCTTCAAAACTAGAATATTTGTGAATTGAACTTATATATTTTTAAAGACGTAACCAATTAGAGAACATCAAACCAATAAACACGGATGTTGAGAATTGCTAAACGTATACAGACTCACTTTTCAGTAAACCTATCGGTATTACTTAAAGGTAAATTTGACATGAATTCATTGACACCATATACATTGTTTTTATGTTTATTGATTTAATATAATGTATTTTACTCGATTTTGTGCATCCAAAGTTTTTGTAGTTTGTTTTGCTTTTTCTGAACATTTAATTTTTTATAATAATTCTTATCTTACTTTGTGTTGCTTTCCCAAATATTTATTAACCAATAATGTAATAATTAATAATAATCATTCGTTTAATAATAATTTAATAATGTTTATCGTATATGTAGCTTTTTTTGGGTAAATAACTTTTGCTCATTTAATTTTTTTGCTTATGTCGTTTTTCCAAGAATTTAATTAAATTATTTTTTATGTTATTTTTCACGATTAAAACAAAAACTACCCGTCGTACCAAAAAGTGAATGATGAAAAATTTGCAGATATCTTTCAAGTCAATATTTATTGTACATTTTTTTCTCGTAGCTTACACAGTTTGACCGCAAAGTGGAATTTTTTATTCTTTAGAATTTTGGTATCGTTAAACCCAGAACCTTTGGTCAAAAAATGGAAACTCCATCATGAAACCAGTTTTTTAGGATCCAGGGGGTCTCGAAGCGGGAAAATTCAATGAAATCTGTGTAAGTCAGTTTTCACATGAAAATATTTTTAATTGAAGCACTTGTACATTGAAATCAGCCCTGATTCAATTTGCGAATTAAGTTAAAGCAACAACGAAAAAATATAAAAAATATTGAAGAAAAATTAGAAACCTAAATCTTTTGTATGAAATTCTTATTCTATCAAGGCTAATAAGATAAAAATTCTGACTTTTCCTTTCTTAAAGTTTGTATCAAAAACTTTTCTTGCAGATAGATTTTCAGTGTATTGCACCCAAACCCGAAATAATTTTCAATTTGACAGTGTCCCCAGAAATAATTTATTTTCAACGTCAGATGATAATTTATTTTATTTTTTTGTCCTCTATCTATGTCAATGCGATTTTAATCGATATGTAAAAAAATAATAAACTTTTTAGAAAATAAATAAATACTTTCTTTTTTGATGTTTGAAATAAAAAGAATTTCCAGTGAAAAATCTATGAAAGTAAATAAATTTTAGTGTAAAATCTTCAAAATTTATTCATTTTCCACTTTTAATCTTCAAAATTGAGCCATTCCTAAAAAGCAATGAAAATTGCATAACAGAAAGCAAAACAGATGAGAAGACCCTTATTACTTCAACAATAAAGAAAAGTGAATGTCGAACACAAATATACAACCAGAATTCTCGAAAGGTTACGTGAATTTGAAGCATTATGATTATGTCCATAAAACGGCGAATGATTCCTAAGAATTTAAAAATAATAATAGAGGGGTAATTCATTCTGAACATCAAGTCCTCTTGCTGTTAGATACGGCGGTTTTTGTCAGACTGATAAGTTCAAGAAAACAATTTAGCTAATCACCTTTGCTAATTTTTGTAGCGATGTCCTATCAAGAAATTCAATGCAGATCCTTTTTCTCAGTTAATTGGAGACATTAAAATTTGTCATCCTGGCAAGAGCAACCAGAAGTTTTATTTAGAACAATAAAAAATGCAGAAGCTGGTAAAATGCATAAAAACTTTATTAATAATAAAAAATAATGAATATGCTCTTCTAAGTACTCCAACCATCTCGCGGTGAAAAGCGTAATTGGGTGATAAGCCGAAATCAATATACAGTATATAATTTTTTTCATTATTATTATTTGTTTGAAAGCATAGTGTTCCGAAGAGCAGCAACCTCTGTATTCTGCCAAATTGTACAGGTGTGCTTTAAATTATTTCTTTGGCGAGTCACAGGGGTGCCTTCCTCCCCATGGGACATTGAAAAGTGGTAAGGATGTGACTTGAATTATTTCTGGGACCATTCCCAGGGCCGTCTTCCCTCTCACACAAAACATTTAGAAGAAGAGCGGATGCGACTTTAATTATTTATTCTGCCATGGCATAATCTAAACTATTTTTTCCACTAATTAGTAATGACAGGAGTGGTTGCTGAGAGATGCTTTAATGCTTCAGAAATATTATTAACACTTTTTACCATCACATAATCTCCTCCACAGTACTTATAAGGTTTCTTACGTTTTCCTTACTCAACATAATATCTGTTATAAGTCTGAGCCTATTTTATATTTTTGATGCCAGTTTTCCTCAAACTTACTATGTTCCTAAGTTTTCCTTCTTGAATATGGTTTTCT
The DNA here is from genome assembly GCA_932178445.1 of Andricus quercusramuli. Lineage (NCBI taxonomy): Eukaryota > Metazoa > Arthropoda > Insecta > Hymenoptera > Cynipidae > Andricus > Andricus quercusramuli. Next base: position 17,897 of record CAKNXH010002384.1, on the reverse strand, counting down.
GAAAAATCTTGAACATCATCGATTAGCTCGCCCCCTCTGATCAACCTTAAACAGCAGTCATCTGAAGGTATTTAAAGTAGATCCACTGACAGAAATACTGATACAATGCTCAGTGAATGCGCTTCCAACATCGTAGCTTAATGTATTTGGCAAGCATAATTGATGTTGAATTGTCGGAGACAATTTATTGCTACCTGAGAATAACTAAGCTTAGCCACGTAGAATTGCAGAAAGTTTGTAAACGCACCTATTAATAGGAAATTATATCACTTTCAATACTTTTAGTCTTTTAATTAGACCAGCATGGTCAATCTGTATGCTAGAAAATGGTCAGCTGGTCCGGGTCGACATTTCCTTATGATTTATGCCTCAAAACTATGACAATACAAGAGAAAATTATAAGAAGCCGTATGCAATTCAAGCTAATAACACCAAAATCATGTCTATTCAAGAAAATTTGTATTTCACGCAATCCAGGCAAAGTTATAGACTTCAAACTGATGTTTCTTGATTTATTTATTCAGACCATTAGGGTTACATTAATATAGTAAATTTAGAGAAGCAAGCTCTCACTTGTTGAGAACCGATTGAAATTTCAAATCTGAGTTATAATAAATGGGAGGAAGCAACCTAAACTATTGTATGCGATTGATTCTCAAAGAAATAGTTTTTCGAAAAAACAAATCGTCTGCGTACAAAATTGGAAAATGACCGTTATAACCATGTTAATCCTTGACTCAAAATTTGAATATTTAGAAAAGTTTATAAATACCTGCTCGTGGTTTTCAATAAAACCGAAACATTCTCCGCCCACAGTCGAGTGTTTTGAAATGAACATGAAATCTACAAGATCATTTGATTTCACATAATTAAATATTCAAAAATCGGTATCATCTATATGAAGAGAGTAGTTTTCGTCTGCCCAATTGAAGGATATCATGAATAAGAACTTCCAGCTGATGCAGTAAAATTTCCAATCGGAAAACGTATAATTAATTCCTTTTTGAGTGGAAGGTTTCAGATGCTATTCTATTTTTTTAGATAAGTTCATAAACATCCTATTAATGCACTCTCTTCTTTTGGAAAACCCAAAAAGACACATTTCATCATAACATTCAAAAATCACGTTCTTCTCCATGCGTACAGGGATGTAGAAGAGTAAATCATTTTCTTTGTTCTTTTGGATGATCTTCTGAATCTCTTTGGAAGTATATTTCAAGCATACGAAATTTTTCCTATGCTAACAAAATTATTTCTTACTTTCAGAGCTTTTATATATTTTTTTCATCTTCGTGTTTCCACAAGAAATTAAATTTATTCTATGTAAATTCAAATACAAAATCTGAAAAAAATGTAAAGATTGAACATATTATTCAGAATCAGGAGCAAAAATAACATTCAACATTTTTCTAAAAATCTGCGAAAAATATTTTTGTTTCATTTTATTTCAACTGAACCCAACCGCAATGTGTTATTCAAATTATTTAGAATTTTATATACGTTATAAGGGACCCAAAAGGGAACTTTTCAGTGCTAAGACGTTTTCATCTTATAAATTTTTTAATTCGATCCACGGTTGATGTTCCGCGTGGTATTCATAATCATATTCCTAGTCCTACATCCAATCTGAAAATTCTCTGATTTATATTTTTTTCATCTAGTGCTATTTAAGTGAATTGCAATCAGAAAATTTGGTCCCTTAAGTTCCTACAATATTGGATTCAAAATTTGGAAAAGTCCTTCATTGAATGGAATTAATTGACAATCATAATATTTCATTCTTTTAGATCGTATATTTTTGAATTTTATTTTTCTGCTTGAAGATTGTACAGTAATTTTTGTATGTTAAAACTGGCAGAGAGTTAAGATCAAATTGATATAATCTTGAATGTCTACCTTACGATAGCATAAATTGTGTCAAGGTCTCGAATTAATAAAATACGAATATTCGAAGAACCGAAATATGATAATTTAATTTATTCTACATACATTCGAAATGATTTTGAATAAGAAATAAAATAACGACTCGTTAATATTGATAAAGATTCTTGTAGGTCGTTGGAATAATATTCATGAAAATTACACCGTTTACGAATTACTTGTACTTATGCGAAAAAATGATAATCCTTCTTGCGACTGTGTTCATCGATTTAGCAGTTTTTGCTAATTCTAGTTGTAAACATATATTATTATATCAATTTCCTTCGATTCATAAAATTCTTTCTGAATGCATTTCAGTAAATTACTAATATATAAAAGTAAAATTTATTGAGTAAAGTTTACAATTTTTTCAGTTTTATTTAGGAAGGCAACAGGCGGTCGAAAACGGGATAGAAGTATTGTCCATTTTGTGACGTTATGTGTCAAAATCAAAATTCTGAATTCAAAAAAAGAAAAAATATTGTTAGATACCTCTTGAAAAAAAGGACTTAAGTCTCTATTCACGGGTTTTCTCGCATGTTTAACAATTTTCGATTTAATAAATAATAACTGCGTTATTATTATCTTTTGGAAAACTCCATGGTTTTCACATTTAACTATATATCCTTGAGTATATCCTTATGTAACAAAGGAAGCTGACGTGAAAGTTCATTCTTCTGCTACACCTGAAAAATCTGAAAAACGACATTTCAAATCAGAGAAATAGTCCAAATGAGTAGCATGCCCCTTCAGGAAACTGCTTCGGGCACGTGAAAAAATAGCATTCAATCACGAAAATATTTGTACCAAAAAGGACGATATAATATATATCTTCTGGCTTCAAGAAAATTTGTTCTGTCTTAATGGAAAATCATAAAGAGGTGGGGTTCTTTAGACGAAACATTTGTTATGAACTCATTAGAACCAGGATCATTTCAATAATATTTAAGTATTCTACCAATTTTCTATGAATTTTCAAGGAAAGAGGTCATCTTTACCTGAATCAGAAAAGGAAATTAAAATATCTGAATAAAGGCAAAAGTTAAACAGATTTAGAGAAAAATTGTGTGTGTTTTTTTTTTAAGATGAACCTCGAAACTCGAATACTCGTGTTTTTGCAGAAAATTTTAAATAAAATAGAAATAAATAGGATAATTATTTCACAGCCAAAATATTCTATGACTTTGAGAGCACCTATCGTCAATGCTTGACGCAAATTCAATCATACGAGATATTAAACATTCATATGGTGAAGAGCTAATTGAGAAATCCGACTTTCAAAGCATTATTTAGTTTTAAAATCTTTTTCATGCTTAGTTTTTATTCATTCAAAATAAATTTATCATTTTTAATGAGAACTCGATTCTCCAAAAGCAAAAGATCAGTAAATTGCCTTATACATTTTCAAATATATCACCAAATAAATAAACATGGTTTTGCATTAATTTCAGTACAATTTTGGAAAATTTGTACTGGGTTAAGGAAAACCAATTTTAACGTGTAACAACTTTGAAGTATATGGACTTTTGAATCCTTCAGTTTAAAAAAAGCCTAATTTTCATGAATTTACAATTCATGTTAGATGATTTTTAATATATTTGAAAGTCATACTCTTAAAGTTTCCAAGCGTTATATTTCTGAAGTGTCAATTTTCAAAGAATGAAATATTAATGATCTGACAAACTTTTTAATTTAAAAACTTTTTAATCTTACAGCTTCAAAATTGCATCATTTTCCATTCTGCACATAAAGTATCTGAGAGTACTCAGTTGCAAATATTAAAAAATTAAAAATTTGCTATTGCGAATCCTCAATATTTTACTGCTGATTGAAAAAAAAAACGTTCAAAATGACATAATTTTAAACTGAAAATATTTCGCATACTTAGATCTTCAATATTAATTCTTAAAAGCTGAAGAATTTGGAATTTAAAATCCTAAATATTAAAAAATCTTCAATCGGAAATCTTCAAAATTGAACGGTCTTAAAAAAGCGTTCTAAACTTCAAACATTCAAATTATGAATGTGGAAAATAAATGATTTACAATTCTTTATTCTCAAAATTAATGCTTTCTCAATTGTAACTTTTCAAAATTTAAGATTTTTATGTCTCAAGTTTTAAGTTTCAAGATGTTTTTTCAAATTATGTGATTATTAAGATTTACATTTATAGTTTCTGAATTAAGAAGAGGTAGAATTTCAAACTCTTGGCTTTTGAACAAATTTAAGAATTTCAAATATCTTAGTTGTAAATCTTCAATACAGAAAAATACTAAGAATAATATTTGTTGCAGGAAATTTTTCAGAGAGATAAAGTTTTGTTCAGCCAACTTCGCGTCTTTCGAAATACATGTGTTTGTCACGGAATAAAAAAGAAAGTTTAACCGATATTTGTGTAAAGTTTATCCTGTGAAGTTAATTTTTGTTGCAAAGAATCTTTCGCCGGAAATCGATGTAAAGTTTATCTTCCGTTTTTTATGTGAAAATTGAGCCATTCCAAAAGAAAAATTCAAAATTGCATTTTTTTCTATTATACAACTTATCATTATTAAAAACTGAACTACATATTTAAAAAAACGCTCAAGCTGACATAATTTCAAACTATATAAGCCTTCCGAAATGATCAATTTATTGTACGTGAATCTTGAAAAATAGAGAATTCTCATTCATTCTATTATAATGTTTGAACTGAACAATCCAAAAACCGTGGGATGCTAGTTTTCATGAAATTGAGACCATTTACAAATTTTCAATGCCACATATTGGATTAGCCAATTTGAATTTGGAGATTCATCAATCAAATTCGGGTTCAGTGAAGAGAGACAATTGTTAATACACATAATCAGACGCATTAGCGACTTACCCGATCTCGAGTCTGACTATGATAATTTCACTACTGACGATGAAGTAGGAAACGCAAGGTCTTACCAACCTGACGTAATCAGCAACACTGGTCTCTTTTTCATTTTCAAAAACCCCTCGCCTTTCACTCGGAACGTCAAACCATAAACTTTAGGACCCTGATTTTTATGGAAATCGGATCACTAATGCAGATTCTGAAAAATGAGTAATAAGTTTTTTTTTCATTGTTTGGCATAATATGCAAGAAACATTTCTAAGCTAAAATACTTTAAAACTTACTTATTTTGGTACCAATAAATAGTTTGGAAAAAACATATATCTCGGGATCATTTTTCAACAAAAATTATTACATATAATACTAATCATTATATATAGAAGATATAGATTATGGAGAATCGCATATATGAAAAATAAAAATTTTATTGTCGGAACAAGTGCCATTAATATTGCTACCCCGTTTAGCTGTTTAGCCAATTTTTATCATGACATATTATTTATTACATGATATCAAATATTTTATCATCATATATTATACATTGTTCCATTTATTGTCATATTTTCGCGTACCTCGCATAGATTATGATTCATGTTATACAACTGGCCACAGTTGGGTCACAAATAACCACAAGTATTGGTCCAATTCTCTCAGTGCTAATCAGGAAATCAATTATTGTACGATTGTAGATAGTAATAGCACTGACAATGTCACATTTAATTTATAATTTACTCTCCGTGTTGCATTGCAAAAGGTAACGCGTAGACTGAAAGATGATATTTTCAAATCAATAATTTGTTATTATTGAATTATTCCGCATATTTTTACAAAAATGAATATCGTTTGCATGCATTATTATAAACCGAAATGGTTTCGACAAAGACGATTATGATTCATAAGGTAATTACACAATCTTTTTCGGAACGGAAAGAGGGAATTTCATACACTTCTCGCGACTAACGACCTATTACATACTCCGGGTGGATCGACCCTCGTCATCATACCCGATATCCATTGTATCCACTTCATTTATAATCGATAAGCTCTCTGGACCATTACGCGTTACGGTTAGTGATAGTTGATGGAATTAACTAACGAATTCAGTTGACAAATTTTCTAAGTACTTTTTGTATTAGTATGTTCTTATTATTACTTTTTGTCTCAAAAATTCCTTATTGTATAAAATTGAACCTAATTTCAAGAATAGTATGTACATCTTCGGTAGAATATAGGAAATCCCTTGAAGGCGCCAGCAGAGAAAAAATGAAAATAGGAAAAGAAATGTGCCAAGAAAACAGATCCTGGGGAAATCAAAGACATCTTGTGGTATTCTTTTTCAATAGTCGTACAAAGGGTTTACAGATAAGACCGTCGGTTCTTTTCCGACATAGGGTCCGTCTCGTGGTTACAGTTTCTATTCACATCAGGGCATTTCACAGCCGAAGATAAGAACTGAAAAATATTGATATTTGCAAGAATAGTTTTTCAAAGTTATTCAAAGAAGTATAATAATATATTCACTATTTTAATTGATAAACCTTATCAACTTTTTTCTAGTTTATTTCAGGCGCACTATGCGCGCGATAAGTTTCTTTTTTATAAAAGTCGAGTTCTCGATATGATTGCTTCAGGATGGCCACTTGAAACAAGAACAAGTTTTTTTTGTCATTTCCCGGTTACCAAAATTTTTTTCAATTCATGAAATTAGAAAAATTAAAACATTCATACCCAAAAAAATGTGTAATTTAATTATTGAATACATAACTACAGAGTCGAAGCATTCACAGCAATACAACTCTTCTAAATTTGAAGGATTTACAATCATCAAGTTTCAAACCATTTTTTCAGACATTTTTTTCACTTAGAATATTTTTCCGTAAATATTTTCGTAAATTGCATTGCGCTGTAAATTGCAAAGAATTGCAACAACTTTTGAGCAAATTCGTAAATGTTTCTAAAGATTTCGATTATTTGAAGGAATTTTTTAAGTTTTTGAACGTTTCAAGAAATTTGGAAAGATTTCAAACACATCGCGGCATTCTGAGGGATTTCGCAGGAATTATTGAAGGAATTTAATATTATTTCAAACATTCCGAGGGATTTTCAGAGATTAAAAGAAGATTTATAGGATTGTAATGAATTTTCTATACTTAATAAGGATTTCGAAAGATTTTAAGAAATTTTTAGTGACTTCAATGGACTTCAGAGAATCTTGAAGATCCCAAAGGATTCTTTGGCATGATTTTCAGTAAGCAAAGAATTTCAAAATAATGAAGAATTTCGCTCGGAATTTCGCAGGATTTCAAATATTGCGATTATTATGCGGTTTTGAAGAATTAATGTCAGTTTCGAGATATTTGAAAGCATTTCATAGGATTCATACGACTTTAGGAAATTGTAAATGATTCCGAAGGATTTTAGAGGATTTTCAAAATTTGCAAATATTTCGAATTATCTGTAACGGATTTTATCAGATTTCCGAAAATTTCAGCCAGAGGTTTTTAAATGATTTAAATGATTTCAAGATTTTTAAGAGATTTTGAGGAATTTCAAAGGATTTTACAGGATTTTAAGGATTTTAGGATACTTTAAAAGATGCTCTAAGATTTTTAAGCGCTTGAAAAAATTTCAAGGTATTTTGGAAAATTTTAAAGGTTTTGAAATATTTGAGAACACTTTCAAGGATTCCAAAGAATTTTCAAGAAATTTGAAAAGTTTGAAGGAATTACCCAGGATTTTATTGATTTGAAGTAATTTGAAACAATTGTTTGCACTTTCGGAGAATTTTTATTATTTTGGAAGGTTTGTGGGATATTTTGAAACATTTCGAAAGATTTTTTCAAGGATATTGATGGCTTCAATAACAATTCTGAGGATTTCAATGATTTTACGGGATTTTAAAAGCTTTTAAGGATTTTCAATACATATTCCAGGATTACAGGAAATTTTATAAGAATTCGTGGAATTTAACTGTATTTGAGGAATTTAATTGGATTTTAACTGATTTCAAAGTTTGGAAGTGATTATGTAATATTTTAAGGAATATGAAAAAAATTTAAGATTCAAGGCATTTTAATAGGATTTTCAATTTTTGAAGGGTTATTAATTTTTCTCAATTTCAAACATTCCATTTTCCAAATTAATATTGAATTTGTCATAAATCTTCGAAGGCAATTTTATTTGATTAGCAAACCTAACATAATAGAATAAACATTAAAAAATAGTAACATTCCTGATTAGGCATTCAGGACTTGAGTAATTGAAAAAAAAATATTTACGAATTTAATATTTTGAAGTTAAACAACTTCAGTTTCAAAGCCTCAAGAATCAAATTATTTTAGAATTGCACATATAAAGCTATAATTTAAATTTAAAATTATAGACATTTTTGTATCGAATGTCATTTAAAGTGACTGGATAGATTTTATTATTGAAAAATATGATTAGTTTATAAAAAAATTAATTATCATTTTTACGGTTAAGATTAAACAATTTTTAATATTGTAAAATTAGCCAACGTAAAAACTTTGAAAATTATACGATTTCTTATTAAAAGTGATGTATGTCAAGAACAGAAATTGAGAACCTCGAGAACCTAAGCAATTCGCCTACGTGATTTTCACTCGAGTTTTCGATATCGGAATACTTGAGCGAAGGTCCTACGTGACAAATTGCCAATTCTCGAGATTCGAAACGACGAGTTTGCTTACCCCGAATAAACATCGCTTTGTTCCGAACCTTTCGTTTCACCCCTTAATGGACCGGTTAATTGCCTGAAACTTCCCCGGCCGAGTGACGACAGCCTGCCAACACGTGCCCAACGCGCGTTGACGAAAACCTTGCGGCAGGCCTAGTCACGTACACCAGCGTTTGTCCTATTTCCCACTAACGCGCGCGCTTCCTTTCTCTCCATCGCTATTCCTCTCTCTTTCTCTTTTCTCTCTCTCAGACGACTGGACAGTACAAGCCGGGGAGCTCAACCGAATTTTAAATAAATGTTTTGCAGGGAGTAATTTTTACTTCCCAGTATAATTATTAACTTTCAAAACTGCCGGTAAATTAAGGGTTCGAAAGGGGATTCGTTTGAAGAACATAAAGAGTACTAAAATTAAGGATTTTAAAGTCACTAGAAATTAATTAAAGAAAGTTAAAGTAAAATAGCAAACTCCCTTTGGTTGAAAATATCCTACGGTTGATGTACGTGTACCCATGTACTCATGTATACACGTACATGAACCAAAAATAGTAGTTTTAATTAAATTATAAGGCCTTTTCATTTTAAGTAGTTGTAATCTATTTTTCAATTAATTTAAGTTATTTTCAGCACTCGGAATAGAATGGTCATTCGTAATATTGACAAATAATTAATGGCAAATATTTTTATCCTGTTTATAAACTATAAGCAATAATAAAAGCCGAACGACCATTCTATTTGCCCTAGCTTCATACTTCCTTCGGGAAAATGAAGTTAGGATAGTAATAAGCCTACTGTAAAAATTTCATTAATTTTAGATCATTAGTTATATTTTTAATTTTCAATTAAACATCTCTGATGTTAAATAACTTTAACTTTAGTGTAGCGTCGCCGCGCGGAAGGCCGAGGCAGCGGGGCCTGGCTGACAGCCCCCACCGCTCGGTTGCGAGTTCGTTGCGTTCTCGCAGCCAATCGGCGGGCTGAATGCCGTCCCCTCCGCCCAGGCAGCTCCGTGCGGAGGCTAGCGAGAGCCGGGAGCGGCTCTCGACAGGCAGTTCGTTTACGAATATTCAAGGGGGACAGTCGCGCTTGCTCTGTCCTCTCTCTCCAAGTGTAAATCAAAAGGAAAATAAAACTCTGCTCTTAAATTCAAACATCTGAGTCGTTTTTCGTCTTCGGTTCCCAGTCATCATTCGTGTTCGTGCTTCGCTCCCTTCAGGAGTTTTGTCTAGAGGGATTTGCCGCCCTTATCGTGGAAATATATTTTTCTTTCGTTCCAGTTTTCTTCAGTTAGTTCGTTCCAGTTTTCGTTGATTAGTTCGTTCCAGGACGGTGTAATTGTGTCCAGTGTCGGTGGTACCTCCACAGGAGTGGCCGGTCCTCGACGTCATCGAGTTTCATCGCAGCTAGTTCTCACCACGGTTTTGTTTCGTTTTCGTCAAGGCACCTCCACAGGAGTGGCCGGTCCTTGACAGCTCGTGCTGAGAAGTTCCATCGTCGCGTGTCAGAGGTACCTCCACAGGAGTGGCCGGTCCTTGACAGTTCCAGTTAGTGAATAATCATCGCAGTGTGTCCGAGGTACCTCCACCGGAGTGGCCGGTCCTCGACTTCATCGTGTTCCTGCTATTACGCAAATCGGTTTCAGGTGTCACGTTTCGTGTTTGTGTGTCGGAGGTACCTCCACAGGAGTGGCCGGTCCTCGACTTCTTCGTGTTCCTGCTGTTTAGCAAATCAGTGACAGGTGTCACATTTTGTGTTTGTGTGTCAGAGGTACCTCCACAGGAGTGGCCGGTCCTCGACTTCTTCGTGTTCCTGCTGTTTAGCAAATCAGTGACAGGTGTCACATTTCATCATCGTGTGTCTGGGGTACCTCCACAGGAGTGGCCGGTCCCTGACTTCTTCGTGTTTCGGCGGTTTAACAAAACAGTGACAGGTGTCACATTTTACCGTCGTGTTCAGGAAGCCCGTAATCAGCCAGAAGTGTGCGGCCGACGGAGCTTCACGCTCGCCATATTTTCGAGCATCCGGTTATTGTTGAGCGTCGTGAGTCCGAATAACAAACCCCTTTATGACAGGGCGTTCGCAACGCACGCGTCCCAATCAGCGCACCCGACGTAACCGGGTGTTGCGGGAAAACGGTGTCCTCGTCCCACGGGCGGAAGGACGCCACAATCGGGAGGAGCATCGACGCTTGCGGGAGGAACGTCGCCGACGTGCCGACGACGAACGGCGTCAGCTAGCCTTTGAGGAGCAAGCACGTCGGGCCGCC
>CAKNXH010002383.1:266927-283777 GCA_932178445.1 Andricus quercusramuli | reverse complement strand
CGAAGGCGAAAAACCAACATTAGTACAAGTGGAATCGCAAAACAAGGAAAACGAGCAGGATAATAAAACTTATGCTGTTCTATAATATGTGTACTTCGATATTTATATCCTAATATGTTTTACTTCATTATAGAACTTCGTATGTTTTTGAAACACACTGTTACAGGTTTATAATTGTTCATTTTGTGATATCAATAATTACTTCGTTCTATTTTAAAAGATTCTAATACAAAAATTATAAGTTAAAAAGGATTTATAACTCATCAGCGAAAGGAATATAAAAGTGCACGGAAAACATATTAATTGACGAAAGATTAACAAAAGTTGAGTGAGTCGAGGACACTGTGACATTGTGTACATATTTCATAACATTTTGCATCTTCATTTAACAACAAACAGTAGTTTTCATTTTAAGTTGCATAAAACTTAGGATCTGTTGACGAATGAAAAAACCCAAATTATGTTGTATATTCATTTATTCAATATTAGATACACGTTGTTTTCAATGCTCAACAAGAAATTGTTGTTGAATGATTATGCAAAATAACTTAAAATATTGCGCAAATGTCGCTATGTTTTCGTCATACTCTACTCTTGTTAATCTTTCGTAAATAATTTTTATTTTGTCCGGGAAGGTAGAATGTGGAGCATTAAAGTAGAAGCAAAAACTGAGCCCCTATTTTGATGCTCCAAGTGGAAGATTTGGAAATTTGTGCCCATTAGAGCGCCAAAGTAGGGGCAAAAATCGCATTGGAATAGCTTCTACTTTAAAACCTTAGCCCCTACAAATGACAGCGTGAAGAGCGTCAAAGTAGGGTCTATATTTCGACTCGGGTACGGACTGGGTTAGCGTAACCCGGGCGGATTTTGAAAGTGGCGCCAATTCGGAATAAGCGATGGGAGGGGGTTCGGACCAGGGGGGGGGGGGAGTTTGAGGTAGGAAAAGTGCGAGAGTAAGTTGGCAGCTTCAGCCAACGTCTGCTACCTAAGCTGCACTAAGCTGTACGTTCTTAAAATCTGGAGTCGGGTATCTTTCACCCAGTCCGTACTGAACGTTATAAAATCTATTATTTTAATAATATAAAAGTTATCTCAAGTAATCAGTATATCATCCATAGAATCTGTGTTTATGCAAAAAAAGTTATCTTGCATAAACTACTAGTGCAAAATATATATACAGTGTGCTTTATAATTTTTTTTTTTTGACATTTATGATCAGCGTATTGAGTAAACTTTTTTTGGACATACAAAAAAACGCCTACTTCCAAATCTTCAAAAAAATATACGTTTTGAAGTAAATCAAAAAAGCAATCACACAATTTGAAAGTACGACTCTTCAGCTATCCAACGGTCACCTAAAAAATGTTGATATCTTATTTGTTCATAAAAATATGAGCAATTGAAAAAAACAAACTATTTTGAGCAAATTGATCGAAATATGTTTAAATTTTCAACTAAAGCTTTTTTTTATCGTAAAATATCACAAATCTAATTAAATTAGTGTATTTCTGAGAAAATTTACGATTAATTGAAAAAAAAATCAGTTTTGATTGATCAATTACAGAATGTCGCGCAGTCGATCAAAGTTGCCGGGTTAGGCTAACCCATGTCCGTACGGATCGGGACTTTTTTATAGTCCGTACCCTGAGGGTTAAGATGTTTGTTTCTGATGAAGGCCCACAGATGAGGCCGGAACGTCGATAAAAAGGAATTTTGACTCGATTTATTTTTTTATTTTTTTCTAAATGGATCGTAAGACGGAAACAAAAATATGAAAACTTTGTTTCCTCTCATATTTTCTTAACATAAAAAAACGATCGATGGAAGCTTGACTTGATTATTTGTTTAGAAATCTTGAGGTTTATCTACCAAAATAACTACCAATGGTGAGTCGACGATTAGGATGCACCGGAACGTGCACCAGGACGCTCAGTACGTATTCTACAAAAACTTTTCAAACATTTAAATTGTGTCAATAGCCAAAATAACTACCAATGGTGAGTCGACGGTAGTTAATTTGGTCGTTGAAACAATTCAAATTGTTAACAAGTTCTCGTAGAATACGTGCTAAACTACCTGGTGCGCGACTCGGTGCACCCGGATCGTCGACTCACCACTGTTAATTATTTTGGATGTTGACAAAATTTGAATTTCAAAACAGTTCTCGTAGAATACGTGCCAAAAGACCTGGTGCATGTTTCGGTGCACCCTGATGTCGACTCACCATTGGTAGTTATTTTGGCTATCGACACAACTTGAATTTTACAAAAGTTCTCCTAGAATACGTGCTGAACGACCTGGTGCCCGTTCCAGTGCACCCTGCTCGTCGACTCATCAACGGTAGTTATTTTGGATGTTGATACAATTTTAATTTTAAAAAAGTTCTTGTAGAATACATGTTAAGCTTCCTGGTGCGCGATCCGGTGCACCCGGATCGTCTAATCACCATTGTTAGTTATTTTAGTGATTGAAACAATTAAAATTCTTAAAAAGTTCTCGTAGATGACAACTTGAACGACCTGGTGCAAGTTCCGGTGCACTCTGATCGTCGACTCACCAATGGCAGTTATTTCGGATGTTGACACAATTTAAATTTTGAAGAAATTCTCGTAGAATACTTGCTAAACTGCCTGGTGAGTGATCCGGTGCATTCTGATCGTCGACTCGCCATTGGTAGTTATTTTGGCTATTGATACAATTTAGATTCTAAAAAAGTTCTCGTAGATGACGTCTTGAACGACCTGGTGCACGTTCCGGTGCACCCGGGTAGTGGATTTACCATTTAGAGATGTTTCGATTATTGGCAAAATTAATACATATTTTAATTTTCAACGTGTGCTAATGTTCTCTAAGACTTGGATTCTTTTTTTTTCACGCGGGAGCGATGCGGAAAAGTCGCTGCATGTGCACAGTAGCGACTGCGCAGCTACATTTTAAAGAACTGAAGTCTATAGATCTTATATTGAAGTAGTTCACAAACACTCAATACTTCGAATCGAATTTCTATGACATTTTTCAAAATTTTTCGAAGAATTTTTCTATACATTTGACTGAATTAAGGTATTTTCACCTTATAATTATGTGATTACAAACTTTCAATACCTCAATTATGATTTCTACGAAAGTTTTCAGCATTCTTTCATGAATTTCTCTATATATTTTATTAAACTTTTTTAAATCGGAGTCAAATATAAAGTTTACAGAATTCTTGTAGAGTTATTCCAGGTTTGTTCTAAATTAAATCCTGAAAGTTATACAGAATATAGAAAATTCGTTCAAGGTCCGCTCTCATCCCCGACTCTTGAAGTAGTTCAAGAAAGTTTAATGAACTTTTTTTCCGTGCATAGTTTTTAGATAGACTTCAATGATTGCACAAGTATTTCAATGATTTCCCAAATATTTCAAAGATTTCGGATAGATTAAAAAGAGATCATAAAGACTTAAATGAATTTCCAAAAATTTCACAAAGATTTCAAAAATTTCAAAAAAATTACTAAATATTTCAAATATTTCGCAAAGATTCGCGAAGATTTTCATAAATATTTCACAAAGTTTTCGAATATTTAGCAAAGATTTTTGATAGATTAAATATATTTCACAAAGATTTCAGATAGATTTAAAAGAGTGCACACAGATTTTAATGATTTCTTTGATGAAGTCTTTGATGAAGTCTTTGATGGCAGACTGTGATGGACGTCTTGTGCTTTGCGTGCCGGTTTTCTGCTTAATTTTGTAGTTATAGTAATGTTTGACTTCAAAGAAATGATTTTCTTTACCCTAAATGTCAAAATCGTGTATGGCCAGACTGTATGTTTGACTATTGAGGTGATCATTTCTGTGCATATTTTTCTATGAACTGGATTACAGTGTTCAGTACTCGATCCTCTCCACTGTGCATGGATTGTAAAGTGTTGATGTACTAAAATTGCATTATAGCCAGTAAAATCTCAAATAAAAAGTTCTGGTTTCATTCGTTCTCCTTCTATCTATTAACACGAGGCATATGGAATTTGCGTGGCCTTGACTTTGAAACAGGTGCCTTTTGGCTTACTTCTGACATTATTGATATTCTGAATGAGATATTGTGTAATCAGCTGGCTGTCTTGTGTGTTTATACACACGAACTATAACAACACTTAAATTCCAAAATTATATAACGATAATATTCAGAGCGAAATGCCACCAGAATCTGAAGAGCGCAAATGCAAATATTGTGCAAACGTCATTGCAACGGATTGTGTAGCTTGCCAAAAATATGACTTGTTTTATCATCCTGGATGTGCCAAACTGACGAAACCTCTCACAGACGGCAGCTATGGCAAGTGCTGTCAAACCAATACAAAACTCGTGTCGATAATGCGAAAAGGGACATATTAGAAATTAAATAAAATGTCACAACGCTGAAAAATAAGATAAAAAATGATACTAATATGGCAGCCTTCCAGTGCATGCGAGAAATTGAAGATCGTCTTTCTAGAACCAAAAACTTAATTATTTTTGAGGCAAAGGAAGTCCCCAATGAAAATAAGCTTTCGGGTAAAGAGTATAACTCTGTTAAAATATCCAACTTTTTGAGACACTATATCCTGCTATAAGAGTGGATGAGCTGAAACTCATTTGCGTTGGGAAAGTTTCTCAGGCTGCTCCGTCTCAACGTCCCATCAAATGCGTGTTCCTCGGACACGATGGCAATGAAAACATCCCGACAGTTCTTGGCTACACGAGGAGATCAAACCAAATTTCATCTTCTCCATGGGATGAGAGTTTCCTGGACGACACACCTATGCAATAATTAGAGTACAAAGAAGTGAAAAAGATGCTCAACGATCGGTTAACGAAGGGATAGAAAGTTCTGCGAATTGCTTATCGACAAGGGATTCCGAAGATAATATTATACACACCGTCTGCTCAAACTTAGTTCCTGAAGTTATTGCCTGACGCAAATAAATCACTAAGCATATCAATAAAGAAATTTCCAAGTTTGCCCCTGTATATGTATTATCAGCATGTGAGGGGTATAAATAGCAAACTTTGTAAGTTGGTTAAATCCCAGGACATTTTTCAATATGATATTATTGCTTTTACTGATACGTGACTGAAACCATACACTCTATCAAATGTTTTTTTCTACGTCGGGCTTTCCGCAAGGCTCTATTCTCGGGCCACTATTATTTGCAGTTTATTTCAATGACGTTGGGGAATATATGCATCCGTTTGTGTGCCACATACTGTAGGCTGATGATGGAAAACAATATTTTTGCCGATTACTTCTTTGCATGATTGTAACTTCCTGTAGAATAATTTTGCAAAATTTCTAAATTAGTGCAGAAAAACTCACTAAATTTAAATATCTCGAAATGCAAAGTTATGACTTTTTCACGCAAAAAGGACATTGACAAATTTGATTACTACATAGAGGTTATAATTCTTAAGAGAATGCAAGTAATTCGTGACCTTGGCATATTATGTGACCCAAAAATTACGTTCACATCACAAATCGAAGAACTTATAAGCAGTGCTAACAAAACGCTGGGTTTTATGTTACGAATATGTAAAAATTTAAAATCTGCTAGTACATTAAAAACCCTGTTTAACACAATGATCAGATTGAAGCTGGAATAATCGGTGGTTTGGTCACCCGGCATTCCAAGTATGTAGCGGCAATAGAAAAATGCCAGAAACGATTTTTAAAGTTTCTCTCGTATAGGGAGGATGCCTACTATCCTCCGCCGGGCTGTAAATATGATCAGATGATTAAAAGATTTAATATATGGACGCTCAAAAATAGGCAAACCTTTATGTCAAAAATTTTTTTATTTAAAACTGTCCGAGGACTTGTAGACTGTCCTTACTTCTTATCGATCTTGCCAATCTCAGTTCCAAAAAAGAGCACCAGATCACAGTTGCCATTTTACTTGCCAAAAGCTGCCACTGGTTGGATGCAGGGATCACCACTCCACTCATTATGCATTAATGTAAATAGAATGTGTTTGGCAATACCCAACATTGATCTGTTCTTCACAAGTATCTCGGAATTTACTAGCAAGGCCCGCGAATATGTGATAAGTACATCCAAATAAGTTAAAATAGGAATAGAAATAGGAATATTAATTATGATAAGATTCACGGTTAAAACCCAGTAAATTTCTTGTAAAGGTAGCCCTAAAATTGGTTATTGACTGTTGGGCTTAAGATGTTCTAATAAAAAAATTAATTAATTTCCCAAATACTTCACAAAGATTTCTAAGATTTCAGATAGATTAAAAAGATTTCATTTATTTGCCAAATATTTCACAAAGATTTAAATAATTTCACAAATATTTAAAATATTCCGCAATGATTTCCAAAGATTTCTCGAAAATTTCGATAATTTCACAAATATTGCAAATATTTCAAAAAAATCTCAAAGATTTCACAAAGATCTCAATGATTTTCCAAAGATTTCGAAAAGTTTTCGGATCGATTTCAATGATTGCATAAATATTTCAATGATTTCCCAAATATTTCAAAGATTTCGGATAGATTAAAAATATTTCACAAAGATTTCAATAATTTAAACAAAATTACCAAATATTTCAAATATTTCGTAAAGATTCTTGAAGATTTTCACAAGTATTTCACAAAGATTTCAGATAGATTTAAAAGATTTCACATAGATTTAAATAATTTCACAAATATTTCAAATATTCCGCAATGATTTCCAAAGATTTCCCAGAAATTTCAAAAATTACGGATAGATTAAAAATATTTCACAAAGACTTCAATGATTTCTTAAAGATTTCAATAATTTCACAAAAATAACCAAATATTTTGCAAAGATTTCCGAAGATTTTCACAGACATTTCATCAAGATTTCAAATAGTTTTCAAAGAGTGCACAAAGATTTTAATGATTTCGCAAAGATTTCACAAAGATTTCGGATAGATTAAAAAGATTTCACAAAGAATTCAATTATTCCACGAAGATTCCAGATAAATCTAAAGTATTTCACAAATATTTCAATTTTTTCCAAAGACTTCGACAAGATTTCGGATACATTTGAAGGATTTTACAAAGAATTTAATTATTTCAAAAAGATTTTAAAGATTTGAACAGATTTTGCACAAAAATTAAAAATGCCAAATGCCTTTTCAATAATTGCACCCTATTTTAGGTGTACCGCTGCTACTATGATGTCCTAATTAAACGTTTACACTACTATTTTTATAATTTTGCAATTGTAAATCCCTTTTTCTGGACTGAATTTAACCTCTATTGTATGAAAAAAAGACTTGCTAAAGCGGAAGTATACATTTAAAGTTGTTAAGATACCAGAAAAGAAAACCAATAACATTTACCTAAATATAATCATTATTATTATTATCGATTAAAATAAACAAATAATAAGCATTAACCATTACAATACAATCGAAGATCTTAAATCACTCAATTCTAAAAACAGTTGTATACGGTTCACAATTTCAGTCCTCACAGAATTTTTCCAACTAGTCTCTAGGACGATGTTAACGTCACCAATATTCAGCAGGTAATGAAATTGGAGAACTTTAGTTTAACTGCAACTTGACTGATTAAAATGAGACTGGGAGTAATTTGAGGATTGGAAAAGTGGAATAGAGTGTTAGTTATAAGATAAAGAGGATCATAAACATTGACGGTCCCATATGAGACTGGGAATTTTCCTATCATTTCTTAGCCGCGGTTTTATATGCAAACAAAATGAGAATTTCTGTATTGAAAAAATTCAAACGATCTGATGAATTTAATCATTCGATTTCAGAGGAGGCAAATCAATACTTTGCCCCTCCCTGGTACCACCAGATGACTACTCTGTTGTCCTGATGAAGAAACTGTACAACTGCATTTTTATCAAAAATGAGTTTTTTATATGGTTGGATTCGTAATTAAAATACGAATTTAACTATGTTAATCATTATTTAATTATTAAATCATTATTAAAAATAGCATATCTGCACGAATTCCAGGATTTAGGATAATGCTGAGCCCTCAGATCCTGATAAAACAAAACACATCTGCGCAGATATGTTTTTCTCATGAGGATCCTCGTTCTTTCTACAGTCCGATTTCCAGAAATCGAATAGCACAAGTACATGTTAATAGTTACATCATAATTTTATTTTTATATCAATTTTTGCAAAATTTGTAATTGTTAAGTTTCTCCAGCAGGAAACTCGGAGGTTCTTGAAGCCTGATTCTTGTATTCGGTAGCACATCTGCGCAGATATGTTTATCAGTAAGGATTCTCGGTGACTTTGTGCATTAATATCTAGTTTATCTAAAGTTCTGCATATAAATAATTGGAATTCGCCATTTTTTGTTTTAATGCATTGAGCATGCCCGATTTACACAATAACAGTACTTTTATTCTCAAAAACTCTCATAAGTTATAAAGTACAGATGCAAAAGCGTTTTAATGAATATCTCGGTTCGTTTCAAATGCAGTTGTACAGTTTCTTCATCAGGACGGCAGTACTGGTAGTAATGATCAGTGAACCTCACTGATTAAACCAGTAATTGAATTCCACTGAATGAACCAGAGAAATATCACTGAATGCCAGTGACACACTTCTGGCTGTTTAAAACAGTGAGATTTCGCTGGTCTATTTTAAGAGAGTGCGAAAAGAAGTTTCGTTGAAAATTGAACGAGACGATGGATGTGCCAAGCGGAGACTTTTTTTCTCCAAACATATCAAATGAATCAAAAGCTGATTCTAGTATTGAACGAAGAAATGTTTGGGAAATCGTTCCGGAAAAAGCGGAATTCAAAGGTTTCATTAAAGAAGTGAAATATAAAATGATAAAGGTCGTGCATGTACGAGATCCTCTTTTCGTCTAGAATCAGGAAAGTGGCCGGAAATGATCAGACATGGAATTTTTAAGGAAACTAAACTGAAGTGTGGTTTCAATATGAAAAATAATTTTTTAACCAGGTATGCAGAAAGTAGAAAGATCAATCGTCAGTGGAAGTTTCCTTATTAAGTAAAGCCTTGGAATGTGACAACCAATTCGGGAAGAAGTTGCGAAACTGTTATGCTCAAAAACTGTAGAGATCCATCGTATCGATGACGCTGTTAGATTAAAGTTAAACACTGTGAAAACTAGGATTCGATTTAGAACTTAATTCGGTATTAAAACAGTTCACGCAACAAAACAGACCCACTTCAGTTTGATCCGCAAGGTCTAATAAAATAAGGTCGATTTGTGGATTGAAATAGGCTCGAAATGAGGATCATCTGTCAATAACTAAATCTGATAAAACAAATTCTAATCTGTCAAGTTTAGAAATCAACGTAACCCATAGGGCTGAAGTTCGCGACGTCTGAGTGTAACGGTTCAATACTAATTTTTACGAATTTTTAATTTCATCTATTTTTTGTTTTTTGTAAGAGTGAAGTTTGGAACAATTAGAACAATGCACCCTCTAAATCAATTTAGTTCGCTATCTCGGATCATTTATCAATCTGAAGTTAGCAAACTAAACAAGACAGAAACTGGTACTAAAATAAGACTATTTGTGAGATCATATTAGAACGCCCAAAAAAGGATCCCAGATAAAAATGAATGCCTAGTTTTTACTGTGAAGGATGAGCCAGAACATCCTTGTTTAAAGAGCTTAAATGTACTAAAAAACGCTAAATATGAATATAAGCGGAATACCTACCTTGGCCCTGATGCAAGAATAGTTTATGATTTGATGTTTGATTTATTACGATTTACGTCCAATATGCCAAGCGAGTGTGGACTACCATTATTCTTGAGGCTACTGGAGGGATTCAATAGAAAATAATGATTAGTGACGGGTTTCAAAGTGAAGTGACAAGTAGATACACCATTGTATAAGACAAATTGAAGCTGAACAAATCTTGGTAGATCAGATGATTACAAAAACCATGATACGATTTGATGGGTCAGTCCCTCTGATAACGGCATAGTCAAATGATTCTTGCACGTGTTGAAGAAAGCGCAAAAAATTCTTAGAGCAATGTCCTAATCGTCGCGCATTCCGAAAAAGATGGAAACGAGGAAGATTCGAAAGATCTCACTGAGTATAAGAAGCAGAAGCATTTCTTGATTAATCTTCTGAAGCCGTATGAGATTAAATTGGCAGAAAAATCGGCAGATGAGTCGGAAAAATCACCATTTACGCCACCAGAAGTCGACAACTTGTTTGCTAAGGGGGATGGCGAAGCTTCTTTAAGACGGCTCTTGCTGGAAGATTGTCCATGACTTAAACGAAGAAGCGCAGAAGTTAGCCAAAGAGGCGAACATGATAGTGCATACTATGTACCTATACCGAATTTATAGCCGAAATGTTGGCATATGCGATATGAAAACGTTTGTTCTGTGTGGCTGTGTGTGCAGAAACAATTTAAAACCCAATGAATCCCTGCATCATGTGCGAGTTCGAAAATATTAAAACAAAGTTCTTGGACTCTGAACCACTTTCTATGAGAGCAAACGAAGCGGTCTGGGCCTATTCAAGTATTACGTAAGCATTTGGGGGGGGGGGGGGTCTAAACAGATGCTTATTGTTGTATATTCGTAATGCAAAAATATGCTCACAATGGACAAAGGATAATAAAATCCAAAAAGAAAAGGCGATTGATTGAGCTGATCCTATATCGTTGTAGCGTCAACTCTTTAACTTGCAGACAGCAACAAGAGGGCATCAAATGAAAACCTTCCTTTTTGCGGTAAGTATATCAACATTATTTCCTGTTATGACTCATTCACCAGGTTATCATTTACAATTTGATCAACTCTGAACTATCCGTGAGTGCATAATAGTTTGATTGTTTACAGATGAAGAGATGCAATACGTATCAGAAACTGTGCCAGTTATGTAAAACTCCCATCGATTCAGAAGCAAGCGTCCAATAAAGAGGAGCACAAGATCAAGAAGGAAGTCTCAAATCAGAGAAGTAACCCCGGAAAGGTGTCAAAATATCTGGATAAAAATCCAGATACCTTGAACGCAATAGGACACGATAATCTCAAGAAAGTACCCATAATGGTGAATGGAAATGATTAATCATTACAGGCATGGGCACAGATATCCATCGTTGGGTTTCGGTGATCGCGATACTAAACAGCAAAACCGGCATTGGGAAATCTGCATATCAAACGATCACAAA
Source organism: Andricus quercusramuli (assembly GCA_932178445.1). NCBI lineage: Eukaryota > Metazoa > Arthropoda > Insecta > Hymenoptera > Cynipidae > Andricus > Andricus quercusramuli. Next base: position 272,624 of record CAKNXH010002383.1, on the reverse strand, counting down.
AGCTCAAGCACCTGAAGATGGAATCGAATTGTTTGAAATTGATTGCCAAATAAATGCTAAAACTTTAGCCGTAAATGCCATTTTGAAACATAAAAAGTAGAATAAAAAGGATTTTTGTAAATAAATGTTCATGTTTAAGTACAGAAAAATCATTTTCAGTTATCAGTACCTGAAACTTAAGTTACATTTGTAATTGAAAAGTGCTTGAGTGTGTTTTATAAATATACGAAACAAACATAGGGTAATTAGTCACATGGATAAATCATAGGGAGCGCGAACAATGATTCTGAGGACGGACAACATTTTTGGATGGGAAAAAAACACTTTTATATAAAAAAGTATTACATTTTGCAAATTGTCAAAAATCGGTTAGAAAATAGATATAAATAGTTTCATACAATTTGGTTGAGAGAAAATAAATATTCTTTCGACCACTGATATTTGTTCGGAAAACGGTGCACTTATCCTATATTTTATGAATATGAATACACTGTTACGTAGAATTCTTAAACACTCAAGCACTTTTGAATTACAACTGTAACTTAAATTTCAGGTACTGGTAATCGCAAGTGATTTCTCTGCACTTGTAACTGAAAATTTGTTTTTGAAAATTCTCCTTATTCTGCTTTTTATATGTTAAAATAGTATTTTGAAATAACCTGAGCTTGTAAGCATTAAAAATTAAATAACTTATACTACGGAACGTTAAAAATTAAACGAATCCAAACTTTATTTGAAACTGAAAAAATTGTTAGTCGCCAAGAATTGTGATAGTAAAGCTTTTTTACAATCAACCCATTGGAATTTCAACTATTTTAAGTAAATTTTAATAATTTGAAAATTTACAATTCTTGAAATTTTTAATTATTTTTTTCAAAATCCAACCATTTAAATTTTAGCTGCAAAATTAAAACTTACAAAGGGGAAAAGCTTAAAATTAAATATGATTAATATAAAAATACAAAACTCTAAAATTCAAAGGAATTACTCAATTATTGAAGTATTAATTTCAGATAGTTCAATTTCTATCTTTTTGACTTTAAGTAACACAGTCTTCAATTACATAATTTCAAATCGTTTAATTTTTATTACTTCATTTAAAGTTATTATTCATACTTTAAATTCAATCAAATATATTATAATAATATAATATATTATTTTTCTATTTTAAATTATTCATTTTTTCAAACCTTCGACTAAAATCGGACAATTTTAAGATATTGCATTGAAAATAAAAATTTTAACAAAAATTTAAAAACAAAATCATTTTCACCATTCAAAATTGAAGAATTTTAAATGTAAATCTGTAAGCAAAGGTATTCTAAAAACAAAATACACAAAAAGCAAGCGGAAGCATCAGAGTTTCAAATTGGACAAAGTGTATGAATGAGTTCGACGATATAATAAAAGACATAAGATTAATATTAAGACATAAGATTCATAATTTTCATCGTCATTTTTCTACATGTTTGAAACAATTGAAAAAATGTGCCTTCGTTTAAAATATTTTGTAGTTCTAAGAAGGACCGATTCACTTAATAATTAAAAGCCAGGAACCACAAAAAGCGACCCAAAAACAAAAGGTCAAACTTTCAATTAAGTAAATATATTTTAGAAATCTAGACACCCTGAATTAAATTTTTTTAAGTGTTATGTTATTTTTACTTTTTTTACAAATGGGCAAACATTAAACTTTCAATGTTATTCGTGGAGGTTACATTTTGTGAAAGTGAATATATTATCTGCTGATTGAAAATATATAATTTTTTTCTCACCAATCAAAAAAGATATAAAAAAAAAGAGTTATAAATTATTCACAACTGTATTTTTCTGATGTTTAATTTATGGAAAAAATGATTTCCCCATAGAGCACTTTCGGTCGATTATCCATTCCCAGAAATTCCCCTCGATATCAACAAGAAAAAGACACCGATAGTCTATTGAGTATTCAGTAGGTAAAGTGCGTTTTTTTTGCTAAAACGCGGTTTATTGAGGGGTTCTGATGAAAATTTCAGATTTTCTAGAAATGAGTACGATGCGTCCCGGAAATATTTCGGAAAAAAGTTCCAAAAATCGTGTTTGCGTAGACTGATACGTCCCATTGAATTTTAGAGAAAAAATTTCAACAGCAAAATTAAACAAGAGTCAATTCCGAGAAAGTTGAAAAAAAATAACCTCTTCTATCCCTAATAAGCGCCGAGTTATGACTCTGCAAAGAACCCCAATGTTTTTCAAAAAAGAGGCTAAAAACCTCAATTCTGAAGTTTATATCTGTACTTTGGAACCAGTTAATTTAATGGAAAAATGTTGCAGATTTAAATTAAAGTAGATTAAAGTTTCGAGTAATTCTGAAAAAAAAACAATAACCTATCCCCAATAGGTCATAAGTTATGGCCTTCTAAGCATGACCACTTTTGACCTATTTTTCATAGGTCAAGAGTAATGACTTCAAAACCCCCCATTCTTTGCTATTTCTAGGGAAAAAAGTTTTTTTTAAATAGCTCGTTTCGTCCATGTCTTTAGACCGCATCTGAGCATTCTGGTTGCATATGTTTATCTGTAGTTCAATCGAAAAACACTTTTTTCTCATTTCTTGTAAAAAAAACATTCATTTTTTAACCATAATTTAAACAATACTTTTCACAGTCTCAACTACGTGCATATTTTATGTATTTTCTTTGTGAAAATTACTAACAGAATGCCTATTGTCGAAAGTGAATGATAAGAAAATGATAAATTAACTGTTTTTATATTGTTTACTCATTATTTATTTAAAACGTTACTGAAAGGATTAGTTGTACAAGATTTAATTAATTTGTGTTAAAAATGCCAAAAATTTATAAACTAATCATCGCAGAGGAAACAATTATTTTGAGTTGTTGACAATAAAAGAAAATGTAAACGAATTATAATCACGTAGTTACGCAATTAATGAAAAAATTATTTAAACAATTGACTAATTAATTGGTTTATTGACTGATTAATTACTCAGTATCAAGAGGTGGAGTACATCGTGAAAACTTGAAAACTGTTTTATAAAATGAACTCTTAAATTCATTCTTATAACGTTGCGACTTGTCCATAAAACATGGTATAGTATAAAATGTAAATTTTACCAAATAAAATTATCATAATTAAATGATTTTCTGCGAACTATACATTTATATATTCATAAATATTTTCTCTTTATTTACAAATATTATTTTCCATTTATTTAAAAATATTTTTTTAACTCTCGAAAAAATATTAATATTATTATATGTATTATTATAATATTTCTCATGATTTCTAAAGTTTTACTGGAGAAACCACTAAAAGCGTACCCGATACTCTACCTCCGCGCTCCCTACTGGAAGTAAAAAGATTGAAAAAGATAGAAATTTGGGGATAGGAAAAGATAGAACCATTCTATCTCTTTCAATGGGTCTCTTTGCGTCTCTAAAACGCTATCTTTTCTTATCCCTAATCCCAATAACTTTCTATCTTTTTCTCTATCCTACGTCACGAAGGACTCTTATCTTTTTCGATCCATTAGTCTATCCGTCTATTACGAATTTTAATCTTTTTCAATCTCTTCATGTATCCTTCGTAACCGAGGACTCTTATCTTTTTCTATCCCTTAGTCTATCCATCTATTACGAATTGTAATATTTTTCAATCACTTTCTTTATCCTTCGTGACCGAAGACTTATCTTTTGCTATCTCTTAGTCCTTAGTCTATCTATCCATTACGAATTTTAATCTTCTTCAATCTCTTTCTCTATCCTTCGTGACCGAGGACTCTTATCTTTTTCTATCTCTCAAAATTGGGGAGTCCATCGAAAAGTTAAAAAATTCATTTAAAAAATTAATTTGACTTTGACCACGTATGAGAAAGACAACGTGAAGTCCATGCTTATATACCTACATAATTAAAATTAATTTCTCTATCTCACCGTCGACAACTGTGATGAACTTGGAAGAAAACGATTTGCTAAGCCTCTACTTATAGGCCCGAAAACTAATTTTACTTTTTGGTTACTTTTACCCTCAGCCATCTAGTGTATCCTGCTGGAATTAAAAAGATAGAGATCCTATCCTTTTGAATCATTTTTAATCTTTATGATATAAATAGATAGAGAAAATGTATTCCATTCTATCTCTTTGTCAATCTAAATTCGCGTCTATCTTTTTCAATCCTCTCTTTTCTATCTCATCCTATACTTTATCTATCCACGTCAATCTTTTTCTATCTCTCTATCAATCTAAACTCCTGTTATCTTTTTCAATCTTCCTTTCCCTATTTCTTCTTATCCTCAATCTATCCGCGTCAATCTTTCTCTATCTTTTTGTCTATATAAATTCACGTCTTTCTTGTGCAATCTCCTTTTCTCTACCTCATCCTATCCTGCTTCTATCAACGTCTATATTTTTGTACCTCTCAATCAATCTAAACTCCCTTTATCTTTTTCAATCTCCTTTTCCCTATCTCTTCGTATCCTCGATCTATCCACGTCAATCTCTTTCTATCTATTTTTCATTCTGAATTCACGTCTATGTTTTACAATACCCTCTTCCCTATCTCATCATATCCTTTATCTATCCACGTCAATATTTTTCTATCTCTGAATTAATCTAAACTTCCATCTATCTTTTTCAATCTACTCTTCCCTATCTCATTCTATCATACATCTATCAATGTCAATTTTTTTCTAGCGATTTTTCCATATGAATTCACGTCTATCTCTCTATCTCTTTTAATATCCTCTTCTCTATCTCATGCTATCCTTCATCCAGCCACATCAATATTTTTCTATCCCTAAATTCATCTACGTTCCTATCTATATTTTTCAATATTCTCTTCCCTACCTCATTGTATCACACATCTACATATCAACCTCAATCTTTCTCTATCTATTTTTCAATCTAAATTCACGTCTTTCTTTCCCAATCTCCTTTTCTCTAGCTCATCCTATCCTGCTTCTATCAACGTCAATCCTTTTCTATCCCTTTGTCAATCTAAATTCACGTCTATCTTTTTCAATATCCTTTTCCCTATCTCATTGTATCATACATCTATCAACGTCTATCTTTTTCAATACCCTCTTCTCTATCTCATCCTATCCTTTATCTATCCACGTCAATATTTTTCTATCTCTGAATTAATCTAAATTTCCATCTATCTTCTTCAATCTACTCTTCCCTATCTCATTCTATCATACATCTATCAACGTCAATCTTTTTCTATCTTTTTGTCTATATAAATTCACGTCTATCTCTTTCAATATCCTCTTCTCTATCTCATCCTATCCTTCATCTGTCCACGTCAATATTTTCCCATCTTTCTTTCAATATAAATTCTCGTATATCTTTCCTAATCTCATCTTCCTTATATTGTATCTGTAATTTTCTATCACTTTTCTATCTAAATTCACGTTTATCTTTATCCATCTCGGTCTCATCTCATCCTGTATCTATTAAAGTGAAAGTTTTTCTATCTCTGTGCATTTATATAGACAAAAAGATAGAAAAAGATTGACGCGGATAGATCGAGGATAAGAAGAAATAGGGAAAAGAAGATTGAAAAAGATAAAGGGAGTTTAGATTGATTGAGAGATAGAAAAATATTGACGTTGATAGAAGCAGGATAGGATGAGATAGAGAAAAGGAAATTGGAAAAGAAAGATGTGAAATTATATAGACAAAAAGATAGAAAAA
>CAKNXH010002383.1:248154-266917 GCA_932178445.1 Andricus quercusramuli | reverse complement strand
ATTGGAAAAGAAAGACGTGAATTTATATAGACAAAAAGATAGAAAAACATTGACGTCGATAGAAGCAGGATAGGATGAGATAGAGAAAAGGAGATTGGAATAGAAAGACGTGAATTTATATAACAAAAACATAGAAAAAGATTGAAGTTGATAGAAGCAGGATAGGATGAGATAGAGAAAAGGAGATTGGAAAAGAAAGACGTAAATTTATATAGACGAAAAGATAGAAAAAGATTGTCGCGGATAGATTGAGGATAAGAAGAGATAGGGAAAAGGAGATTGAAAACGATAAAGGGAGTTTAGATTAATTAAGAGATAGAAAAAGATTGACGTGGATAGATAAAGTATAGGATGAGATAGAAAAGAAGCATTGAAAAAGATAGACGCGAATTTAGATTGACAAAGAGACAGAATGGGATACATTTTCTCTATCTATTTCGATCATAAAGATTCAAAATGATTCAAAAGGATAGGATCTCTATCTTTTTACTTCCAGCAGGGAGCTCTTGTGGAAAAGAGATCATTTTACCATCATTATTAGTAACTTTTTAGTAAATCATTCAATCAATTAGATAATTATTGAATTAGTTTTTTCATTCAATGTATAATTACGAAATTAATTTGTTTACCTACTCTTTCATTGTCAATAATTAATACCTAGTATATTGTGCATCGAGTGGGAGAAGTTGGCGATTCTAGACGAGTGTGAAGTTTGCCGCGCGAGCGCAGCGAGCTCGGCAATCACGTGAGTCGAATCGCCGTACCGCTCCCATTAGCTTCACATAATACTTTGTCCAACTCTTCCGATGAAAATTCGGCTGAAGAGGCCGTCCCATGTGGGCAGAAAACGTCTGCGTAAAGCAGAAACTCATCAGAATGAAAGAGACAAATATATCTTTCTGTCTCTTTCACTCTCATGAGTTTCTGCTTTACGCCGACGTTTTCTGCCTAAATGAGACTGCACCTTGAGGAGGCCGTCGAGAGGCGACGAAGTATTCGATTTCTTAATTGATGACGTCACAGTGGGCGAAGTGAATACTTTTCCCACTAGTGGGAAAAGTACACTCACTTCGACCACATCTCTGGCATGCGAAGAAGTGATTCCTGTGTATTTTTAGGTCATGTAAAATTATATGTCAACATAAAATGACACAGGAATCACAACTGAGCATGCAAATTCTGAAAAGTAATTTGCAATTATTTTTAAAAATTTCATTAATTTAAACTATTTTTTCACCTATAAATCTTGAAATTTTACTCTTTTATGGAATTAATGACGCAGCTAATGAATGTAAAGACTGATATTTTTTGTGGACCATAGTTTGCAATTATTTAAACATTTAACAATCATTCACTTGCGTCATTTCAAAGGAAAGATGGAGAAAACTCCAGTTTTTTCGAATCTCTTACACTATGACGCTTCGTATTCAGTATTTTCTTATCTCAGAACTTGTAATTTAATTTTATAAACAAAAAACTGTGATTTTAATTGTTTGAATAATTGCAAACAGTCTTTCACAAAAAATATCACTTTTAAAATTCATTAATTACTAATTTTTACAAAAAATTACACTTTGTACACTTTGTTGTAAATTCTTGTAATTTATTGAAATTTATTGTGAAACTACGTATCCAACTCTTTTTCTGCATAAAATTTGTATGTCTGTGGACAATTTTTCTACAAATAATAATCGAAACAATTTTGAAAAATTACTTGCAAAATATTGATGACCATAGTTCCTAATGCCGAGGCTATTTATATCTTAATCCTCTTTTATACATAATTACACTGCTTACAATTTTTTCAACTGGATCAATAAAAAATCTGCCCTTAAAGAAATTACAATAATTTAGTCAATTTTGCTAAATCCATTCATATTTATTCAAATCACAATGAAATTGCAGCCTACTTAATGGAAAAAAAACCTGAAAATAATAATCCAATAACAAAGTATCAAATAAATTGCGCAATATGGAGTTTGACATTATGCAACTGAAAATTGATATCATTAAGTTGGTTCTCGAATATTTTAATTACTCAACACCGTCTAATAATTACAGGACAATTGTCAGAGGACTAATTGCAATAACTCAGTTGCACGAAAAGTTTAGGAAAATTTTTACATTTTCCCAGAAAATAAAAACCTCAATTAGACACATCGTTCTTTTAATTACTATGATAAATCCACTCTTGTAAAATAAAATCAATCTTATATAAGAGGAATACAATTATTTCTGCTTGTATTTTTCTTGGAAAAAAAAATTTAACTAAAATAATGATTTTTTTAACATTTTGAATATTCTGAAAAACCCTTTGAAATGCAAAATACTTTTTATTTCAAAACTCAATAAAAATTTAAGTCCCAAAGACTTACAAAATCACAAAAATTTCGCAATACTTTAATTTACAATTCAAAAATTGAATATGAAAAAATTGTAAATAATATAGAAGTGAATATTTATTGTACATATATTACACGATTTTATTCAGTTTTCAATACAACGTTGATGAAATTACTTTAGGACTGACTGCTGAAAACAAACAACCCAAAAGTTTTACTAATAAAATTTTTTTTATCTAATATGAGTTTTCTAAACTTTGCTTCAAAAGCTGTTCTTCCTTATGATGATTGGTTTTTCTTAGCTGAAAATAAAAAAAAAAACAAATTATTACAAAATGTATCCGGGAAATTAAACATAAATATTGTTTTACTTTTCTTCAAAGTGCCATTATCTATAATGAGTTGTAGTACACGTTCGTCCTTCCAAAATAATCTTAAATATGTCGCTAAATTTAATATATTGAAGCGTCTTCAATTTTTATGAGGTTTCAAATAACAATGTTATTGTTTATCTCAACAAATATCTTTTTACATACATTTTTTTAATTATTATAAAGGACTAAGAAGGCTGAATTATTTCAAAGGATTTACGGGTCTTTTATACATTTAAAGCGTTTTTAACCGATTTTAACAGATTTTAAACTTGATTTTACGGGATTTCTAGAATGTTTGGAAAATAAATTATATGAAATTTCAAAGACTTTGAGGTATTTCAATGATTTCTAGGGGTTCAAACAGGTCTTTCTTGCGAAAATTTGAATGAATAAGTTTAAATTAACTTACATTCAAGGCATTCCAAATGATTTCTACTTATTTTAAAATATTTTTATGATTATATGTTTATATAATTTAATATATTCCAAATATTCCAAATTACTTTAAAGGACTTACGGGATTTAAAAAATTTTGTTCTATTTTAGCAGATTCCAAACAATTTCAAGAGACTTTAAAACCTTTCAGGGATTTCAAAAAATGTTTAGGATTTCCACAGATTTCAATCTTGAATTTCAGGGATTTTCAAAGAACTTGGGAAAATAAATTATATGAAATTTCAAAGGACTTTAAGGTATTTCAAGGGATTTCACAAAATTTAAAGGATTTTTTTGAATCTCCAAGGATTTAAAAGATTCAAAATATTTTATAGATTTCTAGGAATCTGAACTTTTTTAAAGAACTTTAATGAATATGTTTAATTTAATTTATATCCAACGGATTTAAAAATATTTCTACTTATTTGAATGGATTTTTAAAATTATATACTTATTTTATATTTTATAAGATTCCAAGGAATTTCAAAAGGTTTAAAATATTTTTAGGAATGTCGAAGAATTTTGTAGGATTTCCAACTTTCCTTGTTTTGAGCGACTAGCAGCAAACATCGGGAGTTACGCGCGCGTGTGCTTTTTCGATTCGAGGGGGAAAATAATTTTGAATACAAAATAAAAATTTAGATTATTTTTTAGGTAATAGTTAATATTTCAATCGTAAAATATTTTTATTTTAAATCAAAAATAGTTGAAGTAATCCAAAAACAATTACACCTTCAACCAAAAAATATCAATCGAAAATATGAATTTTCAAAAAAATAATTGAATTTTCAACAGAGTACATGACTTTTCTACCAATAAGAGTAATTTTGTACTTAAAAAGATGAATTTTAAACTAAAATGATGATATTTCAAGCGAGAAATGACTTTTTAACAAAGAAGTTCAAATTTCAACCAAGCAGTTGAAATTTCAACCAAAAAATATGAATTCTCAACCCAAAATGTATAATAAGAGTTGATATTTTACTCCAAAAACATTTCAATTTTAAATCAAAAACAGTGGAATTAATAATAAAGAACTAATTTTAAACAAAATAGTTGAATCCTCAACAAAAAAAGTTTTTTTAGATAAGAAAGAAAACAAAATTTAATCAAATTATAATCTGAAGCGAAAAATAATTTTTAATTTTCAGATAGTTTAGAAGATATTTATGACTTTTTGATGATTGAAAAGAATTTAAAAATATTTGATAAATTTTCATAAATCTTTCAAAGTTTTAAAATATTTTTAATCTTTTCAAAACTTCTAAAATTCCTGAGTATCTTTTAAACTGACTCGAATTATTCCTAAAATTGTCTGAAAATCTTCTGGATTTATTTTTCACAATTTCGGAAATATTGTGTAACGTTTTATAGGCCTTACAAAACTTAAGAAAGTTTTTTTTTATTTTCTTAAAGTCTTTCACGCTTCTTAAACGACTTCGAAATTTTTCTTTTGCAATCTAAAAAAATTCACTTTGTTTTATTATTATTCGAATCCTTGTTAAATTCTGCAAAATTAAAAAAATTGCCTCAAAGTCTTTCAGATTCTATTTCAAGAAATTTGGAAATCTTTTGGAATGTTTTGAAATCTTTTTAAATATGGTTTGAAAACAAATTTTGTAAAATTAAAAATCATAAAAAAATTGTCCAGATATTTCAAGAAAATTTTTGTATTTTTTTGAAACTTTTCAAAATTCTTGAAAATTTTCTATTTGCTTTCTAAATTTTTCTTTTGTTTTTTTTTGCTCGAAATCTTCCAAAATCTAGATTTTGTTTTAAATTTGATGTTATTTAGTTAAAAATGTATGTCTTTTGTTGAAAATTCTTCTTTTCTGGTAGAAAATTAATCCCCTTGGTTGAAAATTCAATTATTTGGTAGGAAATATATGTGTTTGGTTGACAATTCGTCTTTTTAGGTAGAAAATACATTTTTTGGTTAAAAATACCACTATATTGTTGAAAATTATTCTGTTTTCGTTGATGATTCAAGTATTCTGTTGAAAATTCGTCTTTTCTGGTTACATATATTCAACTGTTTCTTATTTTTAAAAAAATATTTGGTTGAAAATTCATGTATTTTTTTTTTAAATCGTCTCTTTTAATATAAAATTAATCCTCTTTGTTTAAAACGTAAATATGTGGTAGAAAATATGTGTTAAAAATTCGTCTTTTTGGTAGAAAATAAATTTTTTAAATTAAAAATGTAACTATGACTGAAAATTATGCTGTTTTACTTGAAAAATCAACTGTTTTGTAGAAAACGCGCATTTGTTGGTTAAATTTAATGGTTTTTAATTTTAAATTGAAATATTTATTGTTGAAATATCAATTCAACTGTTTTGTAGAGAATTCGTCTGGTTTGAAAATTTAACAATTTGGTAGAAAATTCAACTATTCTGTGGAAAACTTATGTAATTTTTTTAGACGTAATCTTTTTGGTTGAAAATCTAACTATTTGGTTGAAAATTCAGATGTTTTGTAGAAAATTCATCTTTCTGGCTTGATAATTAAAAAATTTGATGGAGATTCTGTGTCTTTCTTGACTAAGAAATTTCCTTTTATTAAAAATTGAACTGTTTCGTTGAACATGCATGTTTTTGGTTTGAAAATGTATCTCTTTTTGTAGAAATCTAATTTTTTGTTAAGAATGCAACTGGTTAAACATTAATTTGTTTCGGTTGTAAATTAACTTTTTTGTTTAAAATTCACATTTTCGCGTTGAAAATTCAACTGTTTTGTAAAAAATTCGTATTTTCTTGTCAAATCCAACTGTTTCTTATTTTTAATGAAAATATTTATTGTTGAAATATCAAATATTACATTTTTCGTTGAAAATTCATCATTTCAGATTCAAAATTCAACTTGCAGATTCAAAATTCAAATTGCAAATTTAACTATTTTTTTGAAAAATCAACGGAATGGTTGTAAATTAACTTTGCTGTTGAAAATTTATATCCTCGGATGGAAAATTCAACTATTTCATTAAAAATTCTACTGTTTTGTAGAAAATTCGTTTTTTTACCTCAAAATTCTGAAATTTGGAATAAAATTCAACTTTTTGGTACAAAATTAAACTGCTTTGTAAAAAAAAATTTTTTTATTGAAAACTAATTCTCCTCAATAAAAACTTAACTACACCAATTTTGGTTGAAATTTATTCTTTTTTGGTTTAAAAATTTAACTATTAATTTTTAATATTTTAGAAATGTAATTTGTTGAAAATTTGTCTCCTTTGGTAGAAAATTAATCTCCTTGGTTGAAAAATCAACTATTTGGTAGGAAATATATGTGTTTAGTTGAAAATTCGTCTTGTTAGGTAGAAAATTTATTTTTTGTTAAAAATACCACTGTATTGTTGAAAATTAATCTGTTTTCGTTTAGGATTCAAGTATTTTGTTAAAAATTCGTATTTTCTGGTTATATTCAACTGTTTTTTTATTTAAAATTAAAATCGTTTTTCGTTTAAATGTCAAGTAATGCATTTTTTTTATAAATTAGTATTTTGAAGTTGAAAATTCGACTGTTTTGTAGAGAATTCGTATTTTTCGCTTGAAAAATCAACAGTCTTGTAGAAACTTCGTTTTCTCTTTATTGAAAATTTACCTTATTCAGTTGAAAATTAAAGTATTTTGTTGAACATTCATGTATTTTCTTTTAAAAATCGTATCTTTAGATAGAAAATTAATCCTTAGTGCAACTTTAATTGAAAATAAATCTGTTTTAGTCAAGGATTCAAGTATTCTGTTGAAAATTCGTCATTTTTGGTTATATTCGCCAGTTTTTTATTTAGAATTAATAATATTTTTTGGTTTAAATATCAACTATTAAATTTTTTGGTGGAAATTAGATTTTTCAAGTTTAAAATACAACTGTTTTGTAAAGAATTCATCTGTTGGGTTTGAAAATTCAACAACTTGGAAGAAAATTTTACTGTGTTGTGGAAAATTTATGTAATTTGTTGAGAATTTAACTATTTGGTTTAAAATTCAGCTGTCTTGTTAAAATCTCATCTTTTTGGCTTGGAAAATCAACATTTTGGACAGCCCCTAATCGCAGACATTGAGACTATTTGAAGGGTCAAAAATCAAAAGGGCGTAATTCACATTTCTGTAATTTTACACGGCGTCAAAAAAACGTGCACACTTTGGCAATGGGAACAATGTGTTATATATACCAAAATGCGGGCATATTCCTACAGGATTTTTTTTCGAAAAAAAAACGCATTTCGAAAAAAGTGTAGGTTACACCCTTTTGATTTTTGACCCTTCATTTGTTACCAATTAGCGAATAAGTGCAAAAATATTTATAAGGAAAAGTAAAGAAATAGCTAAAAAAAAGTGTCAATAGTGTGATGTGTCCGAGGCCTGAACTTAGGCTTGAAATAATGAAATTTTGAAACTCACCTTCTCTTTCTGCTTTTATTTTTTGCTTAGTAGCATCATCTATTTCGACAAGAGGTACTTCATAATTCTCGTTAAACTCCTTCATTTCGTAGACCTTATCAGCATTGTAGGGAATATAATAATATTCTTGATAATCTCGACGTTCCTTGATTAAACTGTTAATTTTACGTTCGAGACCTTTGATTTTTGCTTTTTGGGTTTCCTCATACATATGATGCATTGTTCTTTCATACTGTTCCTGATGTGATTGATTGAAAGTACGCATGAAGAATCTCGTGATCGGATTCTGTAACAGAAGCAAGATTTTTAAATTTCTATATCTGAAAAAAGTGGTGTGACGATATGATCTGAATGGCTTTTTATTACTTCAAGTTGTTCTATATCTTACATTTGAAAATTATTTCCATAAATTAAAAAATTTTATATATGTTTTATGTTGGTGCTTCTCGCTGGGGATTAGTTTTTTTTTTTTAATTTATTGTAAAATCATTAATTTTGAACAAAACTTCGGAACAAGACTTCAATCTAAAAATTATTATATTTTAAGGATTAACATGTTTTCAAGAATTATTTACGTTTGTTAATGTTTTTAGGGGAAATTGACATTTTTAAATCAAAATCGCTAGATTTTAAAGTTTCATAAAAAAAAAAGATTTCAAAGAAGATTCAAACGTATTAACAATTTTAGGTTGAGTTGGAATTTTACGCCGAAAATCGGCAAAGATTTACTCGTCTATATATTGTACATAAATATTATATATTCATTCTAAAGTTGAGATAGCAATTTTCATGAAATAATCAAAAATACTGCCCCTGTATGCTTGGTTTGAAAATTCATCCCTTTTGGTAGAAATTTAATTTTGTTGTTATTGAAAATGCAACTGTGTTTAGTTGACAATTCATCTCTTTTGACTGAGGATTAAACTATTTTGTAGAAAAGTCGTATTTTTTGTTTAAATTCAATCTGTTTTTTATTTAAAATTAAAATCTTTTTTATTTAAAATATCAACTACGATATTTTTCTTTAAAAATGCATCTTGTTTGGTTGAAAATTCAACTACGCGATTGAAAGTTCAACTATTTTGGTAGAAAAGTCATATTTTTGATTTGAAAATAAATAGAAAATTTGGTTGAAAATTCAAATTTTTTGTTGAAAATTCATATGACTGAATTGAAAATTACACTATTTCTGTAGAAAAATCGTATTTTTGGCTTGAAAATCCAACAATTTGGTTAAAAAAATTTTTTTATTGACAGAAATTTCTTTCTTGGTTAAAAATTCAAATATTTTGTTAGAAAATGGTCTTCTTTGGTTAAATGTACTACTTTTGATTTAAAATTGAAATATTTTTTGGTTACAATGTCAAAGATTACATTTTTCGTTAGGAAGTCATATTTTTTGTTAGAAAATTCAAAAGTGGAACTACTTTGTTAAAAGTTCATTTTTTTGTTTGTTGAAGATTCATCATTTTAGTTGAAAATTCATCTTTTTGGTTGAAAAATTAAGTGGTTTCTTGAAATATCGATTTTTTGTTATAAATTAATCTTTTGATTGCAACTTTAACTTTCCATTTTTTTGTTAAAAATTTATCTTTTTTAGTTGAAAATTAAACTACATTGTTACAAATTCATTTCTTTGGTCGAAATTGTTTTACTTTTTATTTTTGTTTGAAACTTAAAATTTTTAATGAAACTTTAACCATACCATTTTGGGTATAAAATTGACATTTTTGAGATGAAAATTTAACTATTTCCTTGAAAATTCATGTATTTTGTTCAAAATTCATTTTTTTTTGTAGAAAATTAATGTTCTTGTAGAAAATCCATCTTTCTGGTTTGAGGTTCAACTATTTGGTTAATAATTCATCTTTTTGATGTGTAAACATCTTAGACCTCGATATGGGTAGTCGCGCCTGATTCGAATGAAACCACGACTGCATAGTGTAATGCTACATGCAACGCAGGCTTGTCACGCACACGTTGTGTCTTATGGCACAGACCCACACAGACCGGAGGCTCGCTTTTCTTCACCCACAGACAGGAGCCCTTCAGTCTCTCTTTGCCCATCTCTCTCTCTCCTTTTCCATCTCTCTCTCTCTCTCTCTCTCTCTCCTTCTCCATCTCTCCTTCTCCACCCCCTCTCTCTCACGCATTTTGAATTCATATTAAATTCTGTAGAGTTCAATTTAGTGTACGATAAAATATACCGGAAAAGAAAATTGAAATCCGGCATATTTTGCCGGACTAGAATACTTGATCTTATATCATCTTAAAATCGTGAAAAATTATTGTTTTCTGGATATAAGTGATAGAATTTATTAATCTTCTTCAGGAAATATAATTAGCCTAATTCTAAATGTAGATGCGTAATATAAATGCCACACAATGTATTCTTTCAGAGAACTCATATCGGTCCGCACCGGTATTTTATAAACAAAGCTTGACTAAGCAGGCAAAGGAGAAAATGCGTTTTAGGAAAGGGGCCGTACGTAAATTACGTAACGGATAATCGACCCTCTCCACCCCCATGTAACGAACCGTAACAAAATGTTTCTACCCCCCTATTGCTGTACGTAATTTATGGTTTCCAGAAATAATAAGATATGGGACTTGAAACTAGTGGAAATTAATTTTATTTAAGATAATGCGTGCTGTGCAGGGAGAAAACTTCATTTTCAAAATTCTATGATTTTTCTTCGACCAATTTTTTTTCTTTAACCATTAACATTCAAATCCCATTAACATGCATATACAAATCAAAAATTTTGAAATTTATTTCTTTTAAACAAAAAAAGTGACTTTTCTACGATAAGAGATGACTTCTTAAGAAAATACTTAATTTTTCTACAAAATAATTCAATTCTCTACAAAGCAATTGACTTTTCAAAGAAATAGTTCAATTTTCAACCTTAAAAGAAAATTCGTAACAAAAAGTTTAATAGTTGATAGTTCAACCTAGAAGGATGAAATGTAATTGAAAAAAAATTAATTTCAAAATCAAAAAGACGAATGTTGAACAAATAAAAAGATTTCTCAGTGATGAAAGAAAAAAAAGTTCACCTGAATTGTTGATCCTGAAAACCAAAAGACGAATTTTCTGTACAAACATTGAATTTTCAACAAGTAAAATAGGAATTTTCAGAAAAAAAATTAATTTTCAACAAAATAGTTAAATTTTTAACCAAAGAGGTAAAGCTTCATTAAAAACAAATTCAACAGAATAGTTCAACTTTTACCCACGCAGTTAAATTTTCAATTATAATAAATCAGTTCTCAACTAAATAGTCAAACTTTAACCAAAGAGACGAATTTTCAAATAAAAATACGAATCTTCAACGAAATAATTATTTTTTAACAAAGTGGTTCAAAAAAAATTTTCAAACAAAAAACTGTTTAAATAAGAAGTGAATTTTCTACGAAGGTATTTGAATTTTCAACCCAAAAAGACGATTTTTCGATAATAGCAGTTAAATTTTCATGCAAAAAGGATGCCTTTTTAAAACAATTATTTAATTTTTAATCAAACAGTTGCATTTTCATCGAAGAAAGATCAATTTTCTACTAAAGCAGATGAATTTTTAAATCAGAAAGACAAATATTCAAAAATATAGTTGAATTTTCATCGAAAAAATATTTAAATTAATTTTTCTACACAAAATGTGAATTTTTCTCAAAAGATAAATTTTCTACGAAATAGTTGAATTTTCAACCAAACAGTTGCATTCTTATCAAAAAAAGATTAATTTTCTGCTCAGATAGATGAATTTTTTAATAAAAAATATACATTTTCCAAAAAATAGTTGGATTTTTATCCAAAAAACATTTAAATTTATTTTTCAACA
Source organism: Andricus quercusramuli (assembly GCA_932178445.1). Lineage (NCBI taxonomy): Eukaryota > Metazoa > Arthropoda > Insecta > Hymenoptera > Cynipidae > Andricus > Andricus quercusramuli. Next base: position 255,521 of record CAKNXH010002383.1, on the reverse strand, counting down.
CCAAAATATGAATTTCTGTCAAAAAGTAAATTTTCTACGAAATAGTGGAATTTTCAAGCAAAAAGATTAATTGATGAACAAAACTGTTGCATTTTCAAACAAATAATAAAATTTACAACTAAAAAGATTATTTTCAGGAAGAAGCAACGGCAAAAAAAGAAATATAAATACAAAGCAAATAAATTACTAAGAAGAATGTTATATCAGGATTACCGCAAAACTTAATTTTAAAAATTCTCTAATTTTTCCCTAACCACTTTTTCATTTTCCCTGACCATTAATATTCAAAAACCAGAATATTACATTTGTAACATTTTGAACCTAGAATCTTTTATAAGCGGAATAAAATAATTTTAAATAAAAGTTGAAAATTTTCAAATCTATTCGGTTTGACAGTTATTTAAAGTTATTTAAATCTCGGACTTTTGTAAGATTTTTTTCCAAATCCCTGACTTTTTCCTGAATTAAAAAAAAATTGTTGTTGGCTAGGTTCCTTTTTTCACTCACCAGTTTTCTTTGGTGCGTAAAGTTGAATTCATATTAAATTTCTGCACAATTTCTGCGAGATACTTATTTAATTAGTGAATTTCCGAAAGTTACATACATGAATGAAGAACCCCCCCCCCCCCCTTCAGTAACAAATCGTAACAAAATCTGTTGACCCCTCCCTCCCCCTTAAGCTGTTACGTAATTTAAGTACGGTCCCAAATAAAATAGTTTGAAGAATGAATCAATGAATTTTTTAAGTGTTGAAAATTATATCATTTTTGAACAATTTGAACTTAAAAACAGTACAATTTAGTGATTATAAGTTGTTTCTTGAAAATCTTAAATGAAAAATGTCATTTACAAATGAAAACTTAAAAAAAATGAAACAATGAAAACTTTAAAATAATGAATATATTAATTGAAATGTTTTTGAAAATTAAAAAAAGATTTTGAAGTTTCAATCTGATGCATACATTTAATTAATTACGTAAGGCATTCAAATTGAAATAGTTCAATTTTTAACGTAAAAATCTATAAATTATTCAATTATAAACAGATTCAGAATCGTCTTATAAAATCAATTTTATTATAATTCTATTGTTAAGAGTCGTACTACAGTTCAATTTTAAAAATAAATACTTAATTTATATTTACAGTTTATCAACTTAACATTTTTCTTGTTTTCTTTTTTTTTTGTCGAAGTTAACCCGTACCACCGAGCCTCTGAAATTAACATGGGGTTTTAAAAGGGAAAAGCTTGATTTAGAAAAAAATGGGGAAAAGAGCTACTTGTTATAAAATTTTTGTGAATTGTTATTATGCTTGGAAAGTGACCCCAAAAAATGCAAAATAGCAGTTCTCTATTAAATTCATACTAAAAACGGTGTCCTTCGGATTTTCTTTACAAGAATTATTTTTAATTAATAAGGGACGAGTTTCCAAGTATTTTGTAAATAAGTTTTTATTATTCAAACAATAATTATTTGTTCATTCAAATCCGGAAAAATATGCCGGATATGTCAATAGAGAGAAAATCTACAGTTTATTATTATTAAAGTAGGGTTATTGTTACATTGTTAGATTAGGATTATTATCCTATTGGAAAATAACTGTCCAGAACCTTTTGCACGACATTATATATAAGAGAAAATAAATTTTTATACTCCCACATGTGCGTGCGTTATTATTTGCTTTATGTACGATTTCAATTTCAGTCAACGTTTACCGACGATGTTTACACATAAATCTGTCTTGGGTCATAGTTTAGGACGCACGAGATTTTTTTTGCTTGAAAATTAAACTAGCTGGTTGAAAGTTTAACTATTTTGATGAAAATTAATTCGTTTGGTTGAAGATTTATCATTCCAAATATTAATATTAATCAATTATCCAATTAAATTTTTAATTTTGTGAATTCATTTGAATTATTTACACTTCTTATGAATTATCTTAAATTCCTTGAAATCTTGTGAGTTTCTTGAATTTATTTGAATAATCCGGGAATTTCGTTTGAATTATTTGACTTTATTTAGATTCTTTTAAGTTTCTTGGATTCATTTTAATTACTTAGACTTCTTCTGAATTCACTTAAAACCCTTGAATTCTGTTGAACTCCTTACATTTATTTGAATTTGATTTCTATGAATTTATTTGAATTATCCTGGAATTTTTCGGAAATTTCTTGCATCCCATGAATTCTTTCGCATACTTGAATTATTTTTAATAATTTGGATTCATTTAAATGATTTTTATTTATTTTGAATTCTTTGAATTTATTTTGAATTCTTTCAAATTAATTTAAATTATTCAGACTTCCTCTGCATTCTCTTAAATTTCTTGAATTGTGCAAACTCCAGTCTGATTTAAAATGGATATTTACGAAATAAGTGAATTAGGTGACAAATTTTAAAACATGCTCGAAAAAGTGAATAGGTGACTTGTGATGATTCCTTTATTTGTATTCTTTGAATTTTTTTAAATTCTTGAATACTTATGAAATCCTTAAGACCATATGATAGGTACCTCAGAATAATTTTACCAACAATTTTTTCGCCATCCACCTTGTCTACAAGAAATGAGATATCTTTGAATTCTTTTTAATACCCGGATTTATTTTTGAATTTCTTCCATTTCGTTGAAGTTTCTTGAATTCTTTTGATTTATTTTTAATTCTTTGACTTTATTTCAATTCTTTTAACTTATATTGAATTTTTTTGAATTCCTCGAGTTTATTGAAATAATTTTTACTTCGGAATGCTCATAAATTCTTTAAATTCTCTGAAATTCATTTCAATTCCTTGATTTTATTTGAATTACCCAGGAATTTCTTTGAATTATTTAAATTTCTTTTAATTCTCTTAAATTCCTTAAATTCTGTTGAAATTCTTCAATTTATTTCAATTATTTGGATGTTATGAAACTTGTTAAATGTGTTAGAATTATTTCGAATTCCTTGAATTCAATTGAATTATTATGATTTTATTTTAATTCTTTGGAGTTCCTTGAATTCTTATTAACTTGAATTTTGTTAAAATCCTTAAGTATATTAGAATTGTTTTGATTTATTTCCAATTCATTTTTGTTGAATTCTTTGAATTGATTTGAATTATTATATTTTTTTATTCCTTAACTCATTCGAAAACCTTGAATTTTTTAAATACCTGGAATTTATTTGAATTATTTCGAATTCCTTGAATTTCCTTGAAATCCGTTGAATTCACCTTGAATTCTATTAAATACCTTTAAAGTTTTATGGAATTATCTTCCTATTTTAATTCCAAATTTGAAGCAAACAATAATTACATTTTCAACCAAATAATCGAAGTTTTAGTCAAAAAGAATTATCATTCAACAAAAAATAGTTGAATTTTCTTGATGGTTTCTATTAATTTAGTTCGCATTTAGGCGAAAAAAAACGAGAAAAGAGGGAAATTTCTTGGAAACAGGGAGAAAAAGATGGAAATGTCTTTTAAAAAGATGGAAAAGGAGGGAATAGGGGGAAAGAGTATAAAGACGGTGATTGAATTTGAAATCAATCGATTTTAAAAGTTTGCTACTTGATAATGTTCAACCATTAAGGCTTACAATTAGGAAAAATTAAAATTTAGAACACGGATTCACGAAATTAGAAATTGTTCAATTTCAAAAGCTCTATATTAAAAATTTTCTAAGTATAAAGCTTTAATGAGAAATTATTCCATTGTTAATGCTCTCAATTTAAGTTGTAATCTTTTTAGTTTTGAATTTCAATTTTGAAAGTTTCATTGTAATTAAAATTTAAACTAAGTATGGCGAACTTCCGAGATAATCGAAAAAAAAGTCCATTAGTCTCATTTTTTCAAAATAGTCGAAAACGTTGCACGATCGTGAATTCGTGAATTCAAGTATACTCAAGTATATTCAAGTATGAATGAAACTGTGATTATAAAAACAGGCCTCACAGTCCCTATTGGATAAAATATAGGGACCAAAGGGTACTTATAAAATATAGGCGCCCAAAGTATAAAAAATTCAGGATAAATTCCTAAGATTTCAAAACAATTCAAGTTAAAATGAAAATAATACAAAGGAATGGATAAAATGTTTGATAAAAAAAAATCCATTGATTTTCGTAAAATTGGAATGAATTTAGAGGTATTCAAGGTAAACGAGAAGAATTCGATGTAATTCAAAAAAAATACAAGATGAGTAAAAAAAATTCAAATGAGTTGAAAACAATTTCAAAATATGAGAAAACTTCTTTGAATTCAAAAAATTTTATATAAGCTCAGAAAAATGCAAGGGAATTCAAAAGAATTTCATGAAATGTCTAAGAATTTAAGGTAAGGTTAAAAGACTTCAGGATCAATTAAATGAAAACTTTTACAAAATTAAAAAAAAAATCCACTGAATTAAGTAGAATTGAGTAAATTTAGAAGAATTCAAGTAAATTAAGAATTCAAGGTGAGTTTCAAAAAATAATTTCAAATATCGTCAAATCTTTGAAATCCGATTAGTTTCTAACCAAAAAAGTGACTAATGACTCCAAAAATTCAAAACAATTCAAATGAATTGGAAAAAATTTGTTTAATCGAAAAAATCTATTCATTTCAATAAAATTTGAGTGAATTTAGAGAAATGTAAGGGAAACGAAAAGAATTCAATGAAAATCATAATAAATCAAGCTGAATTGAAAAAACAATCAAGTGAATTTAAAACAATTAAAAAATATGAAAAAAATCCATTCAGCTGAGTATGTTTGAAATAAGTTCAGAAAAATTAAAGAGAATTTAAAATAATTTGATGAAATGCCTACGAATTTAAGGCGAGTTTCAAAGACTTCAAGATGAATTAAACAAAAACTTAAAAAATCCACGTAATTGAGTATAATTGTGTTAAATTAGACGAATTAAAAATAATTCAGAAGGATTCTAACAATTCGGGGTGAATTCCAAATGAATTGCAAAATATTTGAAAATCTTTTGAAATTTTTGAAAACGTACAGAATCCCCCACTTCTTGTGAATAAATTATTTGAAATCCATTAAAATATTATAATATCCTGTGAAGTTCTATGAAATTCGATGATATTTCCAGAAATCCTGGAAAAATTATTAAAATACCTTTGGAGCTTTTAAAGTCCCTTAAAATCATTGAAATCCCCGGAAACGTTATAAATTCCCGTGAAATCTGTCAAAATCGTTCCATAACAACCGAAATTCTAGAAAACTCTTTATCCTAAAATATTTCAACGTCTTGAAATCCCTTCAAATTAATTAAATTAATTTTAAATTCCCTAAAATATTTCAAATCTTTTGAAATCCCATTAAATTACTGAAATCAATTAAAAATAACTTGGTATTTTTTAAAACAACCTGAAATATTTCAAATCCTTTGATAATTTATCAACTGATCCTCAGGATCAATTCAATAAAAACTTTGAAAAATAAAAAAAAAGACCATTGGATTAAGTTAAATTGAGTAATTTTTTAAGAATTCACGTGAATTGGAAAAATTTGAAAGAATTTAAAAGAATTCAGGATAAATTATTAAGAATTCATGGTGATTTCCAAAAAATAATTCCAAATCTGTCAAAATCTTTAAAACCCTACAAAATACCTCAGTTCACTTGAATAAATTCTTCAAAATCCACTAAAATATTACTAAATCTCGTGAAATTCTATGAAATCTGGTAATATATCCTGAAATCCTGGAAAAGGTATACAAATATTTTGAAATCTCTAAAATATCTCAAAACCATATAGGTTCTGTAAAATCATTCCGTATCTTCCGAAACTCTAGAAAATTCTTTATCCTAAAATATTTCAAGCGCTTTGAAATACCTTGAAGTTCATTAAATCAATTAAAAATGTATTCTAATCGTTTAAAATTCTTTAAAACATTTTAAAAGCTCTTTAAAATGCCTTAGAAGTTTTAACAATACCCTAATATCTTAAAAATGTCTTCAAATTATTGAAATATATTAAAAATTTATCGGAATCTTTAAAAATACCATAGGGACCAAATCTTGAAAATAGGGTACAATAGGGGATATAGGGACCGGTCTGTGAGACCTGTAAAAAATATATTTTAAGATACTGTTTTTATTTTCTTTAGAAGATTTTTTTTTTTCTTACCCTGTAATATTCCCAATATTTGGGAGTGTAGCCTTCTGGAATTTCCCGAAGCGTTGCAGGGCCAACAAAAACATAAGTGATAAACGTAACAAGTGTTAGAGGAATAACTCCAAGTGCGATGTAAAAATGCAGCAAATCCTTAAATTGTTGATACTGCCAACGAGTCGGTTCAATTCGGAAGAGTCTTGGTCCATGTCCCATGCTTCGAATTTGACCTGCAAATAAGTATTTTTGACTATTTTCTAATAAAAAGTATTTTTCTATCAACAAAAGAGGAATTTTCAACAAAATGTATGGATTTTCAACCACACATGTAATGGTTCCATTTTTAGTGAAAAAAATGCCAACAAAAAAATAGAATTTTCAACAAAATAGTTTAATTTTTAACCAAAGAAATTAATTTTCAAATAAAATAAGGGATCTTTAACAAAAGAAGATGAAATTTTTACAAGGAAGATTAATATTCTATCACAAAATAGGAATTTTCAATACAATGCATTGATTTTCAACCAAACGAAGATTAGTTTCATTTTCAGTTTAAAAAATAATAATTTGCAACAACAAAAAAGTTAAATTTTTAAACGAAGAAAAGAATTTTCAAACAAAATAAATAATCTTTAAAAAAATTTAACCAAGAAGATTAATATTCTACCACAAAAGAGGAATATTTAACAAAATGCATGGATTTTCAACAACTTAGTTACATTTTTAACTAAGTAAATGATTTTTCAAATAACATAAGGAACCTTTAACAAAAAAATGAAATTCCAACCGATAAGATAATTTTGCTACCAAAAAAGACAATTTTTCAACAAAATATATGAATTTTCAACTAAAAAAGATACATTTTCTATCCTAAATGGAATGGTTATATGCACAATTGAGAAAATTGATTTTTAACCATAAAAAAAACCAATTTCCAACAAAAGAGTTGAGTTTACAACCAAAAAAATGAATTGTCAACGAAACAGATGAATTTTTCACCAAGAAGATTAATATTCTAACACAATAGAGGAATTTATAACCAAACACGGAGTAGTTACATTTTCAGTTAACGACATTAATTTAAGAAAAAAAAAGAATTTTCTACAAAATAGTTAAATTTTTAACCAAAGAACTGAATTTTCAACTACAAAGATGAATCAATGAAAAAATGAATTATGAACCAAAAAGATTAATTTTCTAGCAAAAAGACGAATTTTTAACAGAATACATCAATTTTCCACTAAAAAAGATCAATTTTCAACCAAAAATGGAATAGTTG
>CAKNXH010002383.1:146904-229929 GCA_932178445.1 Andricus quercusramuli | reverse complement strand
TAGATCTGCAATGATTTTCGAAGTGACAAGACTTTCGAAAAAAATTAACCTCAGGGCACCCGTGAACACGATGTGAATTATGGACATATCCTACTTTTTGTAACAAAGGTTAATACCAATTATTAAATTTGGTCCTAAATATTACTAACTGATTTAGCAGACAGTATCGAGCCTTGGACCGAGCGCGGCCGAGTGCATCTGACGTTTGTCGATCGCCGATCATATTTTTAGGTTGCGAAAATGACATCTAATTTATGTTTCAATGCAAAATCCGCAAAAAAACATAATTTAAAAAAAATATTTACTTATTTTAATTACATTAAAAATTTTGTTGTTTAAAATTATAAAAATATCATGAATATTAATCAATTAAGGATTAAATGAATTAGAACCAATAAACTTTCTATCATTTAGGTCATATGGAAGTTTTCATTCTGAGTCCCACAATGTCTTATAGGTAGATGGATCATCGCCCGACTGCTGTCCCGGAGACGCGTGTTCGATTCCCGCCAGCCTTCGTTTTCTTCTAACCCGATTTTTCTGTTTCAGCTTTATAATATAAAATACTATCTTTTAAGAATATATACATATATGTAATTTCTAATGTTGTCAATTCTTAATTTAAATAAATGTGAATTATGCGTTAAATGTAGAACATGTGTGTAGGTAGGCTTGTGTGAAAGTTAGCAACACGTATTTATTTTTTTTACTATTCCCACTGTAGCAGATTTTGCTAACCAGTTAGTAATTCGGTGCGCACGGTCCCTGCGCATCATTTTACTACAGTACTTTGTAAATACTGTTATCTCCTACAGATATTAATCCAACAAATTTACTATTTTCTCCTACCAAAATTAGTAAATAGTGCAGACTTGCAGTTTTACTACAGAGGTTAATAAATACTTCAAATGTCTTTTACAATAAATGCAATTGTTTTAACTTTTATTCCAATATATTTTATAATTCTTTAAGTAGCTACGAGTTACTATTGAGGTTAGTAAATATTATTAAAATTTGCTTTTTGCCTCTCATTGCAAAGTTCAGATAGTGAAATCTAGTGTGATTTTTAACAAGAAATACAAACAAGGGTTTCTCAGTGTACATACTTTGAAGCGTGAAAATTTTAATTTAGTTTATTTAATTTTTTAATGAAAATGTATCTATTATAGTTTTGTTTGAAAATTGATCGTTTTTAGTTCAAAATTAAAATATTCATCTTCTTCATTGATAATTCAACAGCTTGTTTGCAATTTCTTCTTCCCTTGACTGAAAAATCTTTTCAAGTTGAAAATTGAACTCACGTTGAAAAGTAGCTTTTTTGTCGAATTCAACTGTTTCTGATAAAAAATTCATTTTTTTGGTGTCAAGTATTATATTTTTCGTTCAGAATTAATCTTTTTTGGAATACGAATTTGATTACTGAGTTAAAAGCTGAACTGTTTTGCTTAAAATTAATTTTTTTTTGTGCAAGATTCATCATTTTAATTAAAAATTTATCTCTTTGGTTAAAAAGTGAGCTCTTTTGCTGAAAATTCGTTTTTACTTTAACAGAAAATTAATTCTTATTGAAACTGAAAATGTAATTATTCCAGTCGAATATTCCATTATTTTAGTTGAAAATTCATCTCTTTAGTTTAGCATAATACAAAATTTAAAATGTAACCATTCAATTTTAGGTTGAAAAATTATAATTTTTAGTTGAAAATTCAACTATTCCAATCAATGGTTCACCATTTTAGTTGAAAATTCAACACTTTGGCTGAAAATTTGATTTTTTTCTGGAAAATTAATTTTTTAAATTGAAAATTCAACTATTTGGTTGAAAGTTTGACTTTTTCAGTTGAGATTTCTTCTATTTTCTTCAAAACGACACGTATTTTTTGTATAAAATCATTCTTTATGTTTCAAAATTAATCTTGTTGTTTGAAACTTTATCTTTTTGGTGGAAAATGTAAGTATTCCAGTTAAGTATTCATAATTTTAGTTGTAATTTGATCTTTTGGATTGAAGATAAAAACTACTTGGTTAAAAGTTACACTTTTATTACAAATTCATTTATTTCAGTAAAAGATTCATCATTTTAGTTCCAACCGTTTTTTTCTCTGGAAAATTAATTTGTTATGTTACAATTTTAACTATTTCATTTTTGGTCGAAAGCTGATCTTTTTTAGTTCAAAATTCAACTGTTAACTATCAAATAAAAATTTGTTTGAATTATTATTCAAATTCATAGACTTTATAGACAAATTCAAGAAATGATTGATTATGTTTTTAGTATTATTTGGTTATGTAATTATTTAATGGTGCCAATATATTTGAGAATACCTTGTAATATAATTTGTTGAAGATTCCTAAATTAAAAATAATAATTAAATCCCCCAGAAACTGAAAACAAATTTATAATAAACACGCGAAACCGCAGTGGACTTATATTCTGAGTCGATTAAAAAAAAAAGATAAATATTTCAATGGCTCCGTACTATAAAAAATTATACAAAAAAAAAACTTGACATCTGGATGTTTTTTCAGGTATGATATCTTCATTTGGCTATACTGTAATAATAATTGACCATGATATACTAATTAAAAGTATGTAATACAAATTTTGTATTCTAGGATGCTAGTAAGTATCCGGAATCAATCAAAGACAAGTGTACAGCTGTACATTGTATGGTGCAAACTTACAAAGAGTCTCCACCAAACAATATATTATATTTTAATAGTTTTATCTAGCTGAAGGAAAAACAGTTACGACTTCGCAATTGTTTTTGTCTTGTAAAACCTTTTAAGATTATTAATATTCCAGTTTTAATTATTACAATAACATGTTTTCAATTTGGATTAAACTAACTTATTTTCTAATCGGACCTAATCCGACTTTAATAATTTAATAATATATTTAAACAAAATTCTTTCCGTTGAAAAAACAGTTTTTAAATTTATTTGAGACTATCCCTTTGAAATAGTAACCAGCAATACATTTACCAATTCATTTAGTAGTAGCATTACCAATTCCCTTTAGTAGATATAGTTACTAATTAATTTAGTCAGTTATTCTTACTCATTGAATTATTAGATTGTTACTAATTACCAGTAAACGAATCGGCGCTATTTGAATTAGTAGAAAACTACTACCAATTAGTAGTTTTCTACTAATTCAGACTTACAGAGAGTATAGAATTCTGCGTACATCTAAAAAAAAGAAAGTCTTTTAGAGTTATTATTTTGGGAATTGCAAGGTTTCAAAAAATTCATTTTTTCTTGCATTTTTGTCTAAAAATGGGAAAGTTGTGTTTTTTTTAATACCTCGTTTCCTGTGGATCCCACGATAAAGTTTATACAAAACAAATGAAAGTGGAGTCAATTTAGCGTAATTAAAAAAAAAATGTCCTACCCCTAATAGGTCACGAGATATGACTTTGGAAAGTGCACTCTTTCGTCATAGAGGCATACCTGAGCATACCGTAAAGTAGAACTACGCTCATATTTCGAAGTTTTTGTCAAAAATAAGTGTATATATTTCATTTATCATGTATAAAATGTCTTTTGCCATTGACAAATAAATTATTGTTTATAACAAAAGCTTTCTATAGCAACTTTTGAGTACTTTTTGAGTACTTTACTCAAAAGTGGCTATGGCAACATTTTCTCATAAACAATTATTAATGAAAAATATTTTTTCCTTGATAAAAAAACATATCACACATTTCCAATCAATTAAAATCACTTTTTTTACCACGAAAGTACTAAAAAAGGGCCAAAAAGTAATCAAAAGTGGTGATAGGAAGCTTTTGTTATAAACAATTATATATCAATGCAGGAAGAAAGCACTTTCCAAGCTAGGACAGTTTTATTATTTTTTTTTTAATACTGCTAAATTGACTCAATTTTCATTTGTTTTGTATAAACTTTGTCGTCAGATCCACAGGAAACGAGGTATTTCAAAAAAACACAACTTTTTCGTTTATAGTCAAAAATGCAAGAAAAAATGAAATGGTTGAAACCTTGCAATTCCCAAAATAAAAAGACTAAAAGACTTTCTTTTTTGTAAATGTACGCAGAATTCTATAGACTCTATTTTATCCTCTGGCATCATCAATACAAACTGAATCTGACTCGATTTATTTTGAAAAAACTGAACTCCACTTTTCTGCCCGTAAAAACAGGCAATAATGGCCAACTTTGAGGGGTCATAACTTATGACCAATTATAGTTAGAACATTGTTCTTTTTTTGAAATCACAGTAAATTGAGTCTACTTTCACTCACCTGTGGAAAACTTTTCCGTGTAATAACTAGGTGCGAAGGTACACAGTGTTTTTTGAAACTTAGTGATTTTTCGTTGAAAATCCAAAAAAGTAGGGTTTTTTCAATATATCCTAACTCAAAACCTATAGAAGATAGCGGATTATTTTTCTCAACAAATTTTCTTATAATTTTGTCCTCTTTCTTTTTTCTGTTGGACATTTTGCTCTAAAATGCAATGGGAATCATCCATCCACGCAAAAGTAACTTTTGGAACTGTTTTCGAAAAAAAACCCGGGTTCGCAATTGATCTGTTAGAAGGGACCTCTTAAAAACTTTGAAACCTTAAAAACCCCTCAGAAACTTTCTCTTTAAAAACATTCCGTGTGGGAATTTTTCGGGAAACAAACTACCAGATGACAGGACTAAAAGTAGATCCTGAGAGATGACCACAACTTTTCCACACGTCCCAAAGGCACATTTCAAAACATAATTTTTCCAATATTAAATATATTGAATATTCCTGAAACCCAAACAATAAATAACAAATTAAAGGATAGTTTACCGGATCCTGATATGAATCTTTTGAAAGCATTTGCACTTTTTTCTGCTTCTTTATCCGCAAGAAGTCTTCTTTTTCGATATTGTGCACCGGATAGTTTTTTTTGACTTCGACGACATTGCATCTCGTTCTCAAATAATTTTCATATAGACACAACTTATTTAATACTAAGTTGAAGTTTTGCGGGCAAAAAATTGAAAAAGAATGATCATTTTGGGGGTGCGAAAGTGGTGAGCAAAGGACATAGTTTTCCAGAAGTTGTCGAAGTGGGAAAATGAGGAAATTATGAAAACACTTACTATAGAAAAGGCGTTCTATTGGGGGGGGGGGGGGGGGCAAAATGATTGGATAGGAAAATTCGAAAAGAGGGATAGGGGCGTTCATATATTGTCCTTTTCGAAGGAACATAACATTGTGGGCAAATTTGAGTTGAAACGATTCTGTAACTACAATACTAGGGTCGATAAGAGAGAGTTTAAATAATGATTACTTTAAATTATATTCGTCATTCTTAATCTCTGTTATAACGTATATATTTTAAAAACCTATCATAAATTTCCTAAATGAGTGTCGCTCCTATGACTATTATTCATTTGGTCATTCGGTTTGGGCGCCAAAATATCTCAATTCAAATAAGGGATTAGAGGAGGAGCACAGACACTTAAACGGATAATTGAAAAAGTTATTACTGATCTTGAGACCCAGAATCGGAAAAACAGGTGCAAAGTTGTCTCCTTTCCAGACACCTGAAAACACAGGTCCAGGCAGGTACAAAGGAAAATTCCATGCCGGCGCACAGTGAGCTATTTTGCAAAATTTACTTTCAAAACCTAATGTCTCTTGAACGCATTGACAAAAATGGATGTTCTTTGAACGAGACTGAAGATTATTAAATGCACAATGAGAAAAAATTATAGAGAAAAATTCTCCCGAATTCCCCAGCCTGAAAAATACGGGAAAAGACCGTCATTTTTTGACAAAAATTACGAAATTGTACTACAACTACAAAGAAAAAAGTGTTGTTTAATGCCAGACATCATAATTTATAGATTTTTTAATGCTCAATTCAAATCTGCCAGGAAAAATAGCGTAACTTATTTTCTTTCCGAGTAAATGCGGTTAAATATGAAAAATCCAATATGGAGATACAAAAGTCGGAAAGATGATGGTAACTTGAGTTTATTATCTTTAGGTTTTCAAGGTCGCTGAATCAAAATCGGAACTTTACAAAATAATTCATATTTACGTTTTCGAGGTCGCTAAATAATGGAAATTTAAGCGAGGATATAAATTTAAGTTATGAAGATTGATTATTGGAGAAAATTGGTAACTGTTATTAGGACATATGCCTATTTAATGTAACGTGTCTGTAAGTACAATTTTATTCATGCAATAATTATTGAAATAGAATTTTCTCAATATTTGTTCCGCCATGTTGGATACGGTATTTTTAATTTTTGAATGCTGATGATTTGGATTCTGATGATTATATAATTTAATCTTCTCAGTAATGAAAAGTTCGCGAAATGTAAAGCTTGCTCTGCACAAAAGTTGGTAATTATATTAAAAATAACGGATGAAACTACAACCGAAACTACCCAACATTCAGAAAAATTCCATGCTGAGGAATACAAGAAAGCCTTTTCTGATAGTGCAGACCAGCAGCCAAAAGAAGTCTTATTGATTAGCATTTAAACATAATTTAATTCAAATTTTACATTTTATCATTTTTAGCAAGAATCTCGATAATATTTAAAATGGATTTTGTATAATTTTTCAATTTAAATAACAAATTTATATTTTTCAAAGAAGGAGAAGCCGAAAATTGGATTTTTACTCTTTTTGCAGCCTGTTTTAATAGAAATATGATTTTAAGTCTGAATGAAATACAAAATCATTTTCCCTTTTTTATTCGAGATTAGAGACAGAAATATATGACTGATTTTTGTAAGAATCTTACATAACTTTACTTTCAATAAAATAAATCTTTTATTGACAAAAAAGTAGTAAACAACTTTCTACATTATTTTTATTTACATACAGTGAATCGAAGATTAATATTATTAATATGAAAAAAGGATATTTAGGCTTTTAGGATGAAAGATGTTACTTTTTCTAAATTTAACAACAAAATAAAATTACATTTAGACCTCTTTTTAAAAATGTTTGCTAAAGTATTATTAGAATCGGCTATAATTGTATTTTTCTTAATTAAATTACATTGAAACAATTAAAACAATTTAATTGTTTATATTGATATAATTTTATTTATTTTAATTCAATGGGCTATAATTCTTTTTTCTTAATTAAATTTTGTTTACGAAGTATTATAAAATTGCATTGTAACAAGAAAAGGACAGTTATAACCGAATTTATTAAATTTTCAGCAAAAATTTCAAGGGAAATACGCAAGATTCGTTTCGTTATTGAAAAAATGTGTTTTTTTTTTATTTTCATTAAAATAAACTCAATTTTCCCTTCTCTAAGACGTGGGCACAAGATAAATAATTTTTAGATAAATGTACCCTATCAAAAGTTTCAATACTTATAACTTAATCGAAAAAATTTTTTGTTTGAACGGCAAAATATGAGTCAACTAAATTCCCTTAAAAAACAACATAGAAAAACAACATATTTTGTCTTAAACCGATTTGGTGACTTCACTCTGCATAGCCTGTCCAATTTTAAATAAATTCGGTCTTTATTAAAATTAAAAGATGGGTTTGTTTGAAAATATATTTGAACAAAAATGCGAATCTTCCACAAACAATGCCCTGAGATCAATGATTTCCTCAACTTTCAAGGATACGCAAGAAGCCGTAATCAAAACGCTACAAAAAATGTATCAAAGATATCTTTCACTGTAGATAGTTGGACCTTTGTATAAAAATCTGTTAGAAATAAACTTTTTTTCATAGAAAATATAAATTCTAAAAAATACTGGTTAATATGACCTTACTATTTTTTCTGGTTTAAGGGGTAACACCACTCTATAGCGCCCGAAAAAGAGGTCCATTTTCAAAAAAAATTTTTGGGAGTTTGACGAAAGGAATAGGAATTACTTTTGCAGGGTTTAATCAGCATGTATTTAAGTACAGAAAAAAATATTTTTTTATCGAAAAAAAAAATAAAAAATGGCGGCGATTAGGAAAGTTTTGTATGTTGCCTTTTTAAAAACGGACTGTGCGGCCGGAAACATTTTTCCTTCAATTTGTGAGGTGGAACAAAAAACCGAGAATATTTGAGAACCATATGTCATTAGCTTGAAAACTACGTAGGATTTTTTTTTACCAAATTTTGTAGAAATGGTGCACTTTTAAAAAAAAGTTTTGATATTCGGCCAAAAAATAAGCACGAAATTGTTTATAAAAAAAAGCACTAAACAAAACATATTTCTTTGTAGTTCTAGTACAATTTTGTAATTTTTCTCAAAAAATGACGGCCTTTTCCCGCGATTTCCAGGTTGCGAAATACGGGAAAACTTTTCTCTATAAATTTTCCGTATTTTTATTGCGTTGATCAAATAATTTATTAATAATTTATTTAATTTAATTTAATTAATTTTTTTTAATTTAGTTTAATTCAATAATTATTCAACTACAATGTTTCTTTGGTAAATTTATTTTTCACTACATTGTGATTGCTGAAATCATTCTGTCGTAGAAATAATTTTTAATGGTAAAAGAAAAATCAGTACATTTCAAATTCAAAAAAATAAAATACAACATTTTTGTTTGAAAAATTTGCAGAAACAAACTTTTTTCAGAGGAAAATTTGTATGCAAGAAATCGAAGAAAAAATTGTTTGAATGAATAATTGTTTAAATGCAATGTTGACAATTATTCCGTGGATAAAAAGAAAAAACTTTGTTTAAAGAATATTTGAATAATTTCTACTACTTTGTCATTATTTTTTCATCAATTGAACTTTGTTAAACTAAAATCACGTTTTAATAATATTGCAAAAATTATCAATATCTGTTATTAAAACTGAATGAAATTAAAATTTTTAATCAAATAATTTTTATAATTTCACAACTAAGATATTAACCAATGAATAACACTTCCAATTTTTAAATTGCGTACCTACAAGACATTGTGTATGCTCTTCACCGCTTCAATAATACAATTTACATCAACAATTTCTACAAAATTTAATTTTTGAGGGTAAATACAATCCCCCAGCGATTATTATTTCAACAAAATAATTGAATTTTCAACACAAAAGTTTATTTTTAACAAAGTACTTGAATTCCCCACAAAATAATAGAATTTGCAACCCAAAAGTTATTTTCAACTAAAAACTATCATTAGCAGTTTAAAAAATTAATTTTCGTTTTAAAAGAAACGAATTTTTAAGAAAATAGTTAAATTTTCAAACAAAGAGATGGATCTTTAATTAATAATATGAATTTTTAACGACGTAATTTATCTTTCAACCAAGCAGTTACATTTTCAGTCCAGAAGATTAATTTTCTACCAAAACCGATCAATTTTCAACCAGTAATGGAATATTTAAATTTGCAGTCAACAAAATTAATTTTCAACCAAAAAGTAAATGAATTTTCAAGAAAATAGTTCAAGTTTCAACCAAGCAGTTCAATTTTTTTGTCAAAAAAATGATTTTTTTGAATTTTTGAAAGTACATTAGTCGTTCTCCAGCGTTAATTTAAAACCAAATAGTTGAATTTCCTGCAAAAATAACAGAACTTCGAACCCAAAAATTAATTTTCAACTAAAAACTATCATTTACAGTTAACAAAAATAATTTTCGTTCTGAGCGAAACGAATTTTGAGTTAAATTTTCAACCAAGGAGATAGATCTTTAACTAATAATGTGAATGTTCAACAAAGTAATTTATTTTGTAACGAAGCAGTTAAATTTTCGAACGAGGATATTAATTTTCTAGCTAAATAATACGAATTCACAACAAAATATATCAATTTTCAACCAAATTGTACTCAGTACTAATATTAGTTTTCCGTTTTGTGGCTTTGGCCATGCGGGGGGTGTGATGCGTGCTACATCGGACAAACTAAAAGATATCTCAAAACCAGAATTTACGGGTACAAAAGGGACCACCTCAAACCTCCAGAAATACAAATCGCGTTGACAAGAAATTCATAGCACCACGATCATGTTTTCAAATTTGAAAATACAATAGTCCTAGATAGAACCGGAAAATACAAAAAACTTCTAGTTTTGGAAATGGCACATTTAGTCACAGCAGAAAGTGTTAATGAACGGTCGGACGTAGGAAATCTATCGAAATTCTATCTTCCGTTACTGCACAAGACGAAATAGGCCAATACCCAAAAACAAATTTTTTTTTTAAATCAAGTACCCTAAACAAAATCATTTAAATCAAACAAAAAATGTAAGACTCCACAAAAATACATAACAATTTTAGTAAGATATGCAAAACTTTTAAAAAAGAAATAGGAACCACACATAATTTTGTGAGGCTCTTCACTTGGGGTGATCACTAGAGACATTGATCAGCAACCTGGGTCAGAGCAGTGTTGCGGAACAAACGTGTCATTTAAATAAATAACACGAGAATTCTAGATCAATCTAAAATATCTTCACCTTAGACCTATATACCTATCTACCTTACACCTATATACCTATCTACCGTACACCTGTATACCTATCTACCTTACACCCATATACCTATCCACCTTACACCTATATACCTATCCACCTTACACCTATATACATATCTACCTTACACCCATATACCTATCCACCTTAAACCTATACACATATCTACCTTACACCTATATTCCTATCTACCTTCCATCTATATACCTATCTACCTTATACCTATATACGAAAAACAAGAGGAAAAACTAGCAAATAAAAATTCAAAAATATTGTATTAAAAATAGCTCATAATGCATTTTAAAATATTTCAAAGAATGTAGAACAGAAAGTATAACAGCAAACTGCATTCTCGGATATCTGCTTTAGGAAAACGTCACTGATCCCAGCCAACCCCACCGGCGGGGGGGGGGGGGGGGGTACGTTATTGTCCACTTAGGGAAAATGTGTTTTAGGAAAGTCGGTTTTCACTCAGTTTCATTCTGAATCGCACAGAGAGCAGTGAGTGAGACGAAGAACCCAAATAAAGCAAAGTTCAAAAAATTCAAACAAACTGAAAGAAATGTTTAAAAAGTAGTGTCATAAAAAGTCAAAACAAATTCGAAACGAAAAAGTGCAAAGAAATATCAAAAACAACTGCGCACGAATGTTTCAAACTTTTAAAGTTAAAATAAAAAGATAAAATCTGCTATTTCTCAAGGTTGGTAACTCCAGCCTTTTTTCTACCATTATTACCATTGCCATTACATTGCTGCTTTGTGTGTCTGCTTTTTTAGCATTTTGATTTCAAAAAAATGTTTAACTATACCAGATATTTTTTTTTAACTTGAGACATCGAAATATCTTAAAAAATACGCATCCTATGAACAAAATATCCGTAATAAAAACTTCTTATTTCCGAGGGGGAAAAACAAATTTGAAAAAATTTACCCCGCCCCACCTACCAGGAGGCAGGAAGGGGGGTAACTTTGTAATTTCAAATGGAAACCCCAATTTTTTATCACAGATTCAGATTCTTCTTCATGAAATACGTAAGTTTTATTAAAAAATTGTTTTTCGATTCGCGAAAAAAACCCCCCCCCCCGCCCCCTGGGGGGGGGGGGGGGGGGAGTAAATTTCTTCAAAGTCGCTTTTTCCACTCAAATTAAGGGGCTAGTCTAGTTTCTTGGGCGGAAAATAGAGGTGATTTTTCGGGACTCATAAAAAAAACCGTGCGGTCAAATATTTTACAATTTTGAGGATATATTCGGATACTATTGACAAGTTGAAACACAAAATTTCATGAAAAAATGTCGACTGTAAACCGAGTTATACACTCCGATGCCGAGTCATGCAAAAATGAAGTTGTAAATTGGCTGCAGTTGTAGAGGTCTACAGAATGCCAGTATCTGAAAAAAAAAAATGTTCACGTTAAACTAGATCACTTTCCCCGTACCATGAACTAGGATCTTTTGAAAATATTGAACATTAAAAAAATGGCAGCGTTTTGAACAAAAAATTCAAATTTTCACCAACAAAATTTCAGTTTTTTGCTCGTTTTTTGCTCGCAAATTTATATTTTTTGAAATATCGAAAAGATCCTAGTTCACGGTATGTAAAAACATGTTACGAATATTCATGCAAAATTTCAAATCGATTCGTCAATTTTTCTTTGAGCTAGAGTTGCAACCGTTTTTGAAAATGCAGTTTCGAGAAAAACGCTTTTAAAGTTTTAACAACTGATTTTTGGTTATAAAATTTAATTTTTCATACTCTCATAGCTCTGACAACTTTTTCTCCGAACAGTATACTATCGAATTAGGCAAAAAAAAGAAATCGATTTTTTGAAAGTGAGAAACTAGACTAACCCGTTAAAAACACCCAGTATAGTGTTATTTTTTCTTACAATTCCGTGGCTCTGTTTCAGATTTATAACTTTTTATAACATTTTTTTTAACCTTGCAATCCTTACTTTTTTGGTGTCTTATGCGCAAAGGGGCGAGGGGAGATTTGCTTATCAAAATATGAATAAATAAATAGTTAAATTAATAATTAATGAGAACACAAAAAAGTGTAGACAAAAATTCAAGAACAGTGTTGAAATTATTAAATGTCTGCTTTCCGTACCTCAAGTTTTCAAATGTCAAATGTCTCTCAAGTGTATAAATTTACAATTTCAAAAACAGAGCGATCATTTTAATTTTGTTTTAAATATCTTCCTTCCATATCACTCGGTCATCAAAATTAAAATTAAATTTCTTAATTGCCCTTCGGTCTCCCAGGTTTATACAAATATACACGGAAAAAAAGGCTTTGTCATTTTAACAATCTAATAATGTGTTACTGAAAATAATGTTGTTTTATCAAATGACATGATTATATTGACAAATAAAACATAGTTAAAATAACAATGCCAACTTTGTTAATTCCATAACAAAACCTGTTTACTGAAATAACAAACTCACATTTTTACCATGAAACCAATTCATAACTAACAAAGTTATTTGTTACTCTGACAAACAGGATTATTTGTTACATTAAACATTATTTAGTTATTAAAGTTTATTATTAAAGTTTAGTTTTTTTTTTTAATGAAGATTATTTATTTAATGAAGATTATTTGTAAAAAAAAAATGATTTTACTTGGTCTACGTCTACGGAAATATAATAGCCGTTTTTCGTTAAAATTTTTTATAAAAAGAATTTTTGGTTTAGAATTTGAATTAGTAAACTATAAAATGTAATTCAAAACCACTTTAACATTTATAGAATATATAAAAAAATATCGAGTTAAATTTAGTAGAATTTATAAAATTCACATATGTATTAAAAATCTTTTCCTTTAATGGATATTATTTATTGTTATAATTTTTTTGTTATGCTTGTCAGTCATAAAGTGTGTTAATGACACTGTTAAGCTAAATAAAATGGTTTTAATAAACAATTAATAATTTGACCAAAGTCTGTACACTATATTGTTTTATTTTGTGCACACACAATATGATTTTATAATGATCAAAATACCAAATTAATTACTTTTGTATTATTGATACATTTTGTATTATGATAAAACTTAACAATTAATTGCAGTTCAATAATTAATGAATAATTACATAATAATTTTACTCCTTCATCAATTTTTGGAAAATTTTTAGTTGTTGAGTTTCTCCAGCAGGAAACTTGAAGGCTGATTCCTGTATTCGGCAGCACATCTGCATCTGCACAGCATATCAATTATTGGAATTCGCAATTTTTTTTGTTTTAATGGAAATAGCATGTCCGATTTACCCAAGAACAGTAATTTTTTTGTTCCAAAACCCTCATACGTTAAAAGGTACAGATGCAAACGCGTTTTATTAAATATCTCGGTTCTTCTCAAATGCAGTTGTATAGTTTCATCAGGACGGCGAATTCTGTACCGAAAATATAAAGTAGACTTTTGGATTAAATAGAATGAAATTAAAAAATAAAATTATTAAATTTTTTCTCATTGGTTTCTAGGAGTTGTTTCTATTAATTTAGTTCGCATTTAATTGAAAACACGAGAAAAAGTGGAAGATTCTTGAAAACAGGGAGAAAAAGAGGAATTCTTTTAAAAAATGTATATAAAGGGGAATGGGGGAAAGACTTTGAATTCTTACTTCAAAAATAAAATCACTAATTTCCATTTTTTCAAATCATTTAAAAATAGTTATTTGTGATACAAGTGCGCAAAATAGGTGATTGTGTGCGAGTGTGAATTTCGCAGAATAAGCCGCACGTGAATGATGCAATCACACGAGTTACCAATCACTTACGCACACGTGTATCACACGCTATTTTTTGCAATGCCCGCCCGAAAAAGTTTTTAGGAGCTGGTAACGAAAAATACTAATTTTATATTTCATTGAGAGGAGTAAAGAAATTTTTTTGAAAAAAAAAGAATTTTTTTTTTAAATGTTTGAAAAAAAATTTGAAAAAAATTTGCTGAAAAAAATATTCTGAACAAAAAAATTTTTGAAAAAAAATGTTTGAAAACAAATTTTGAGAAAAAAAGATGTGAATAGAATTGTTGGAAAAAAATGTTGTAAACAAAAATGTTTGAAAAAAAAATTTTGTGCAACAACATTTTTGAAAAACTAGGTTTGAAAAAAAAAGTTTGAAAACAAATTTTGTGAAAAAAAATTGTTGGAAAAAAATGTGGTGAAAAAAAGTTTGAAACAAAATTTTGTGCAACAAAATTTTTGAAAAAAAAATGTTTGAAAACAAATTTTGTTAAAAAAATGTTGTGAAAAAAAATTGTTGGAAAAAAATGTTGTGAAAAAAAATGTTTAAAAAAATGTTGTGCAACAACATTTTTGAAAAACTAGGTTTTAAAAAAAAAGTTTGAAAACTAATTTTGTGAACAAAAATTTTTGAAAAATGTGAAAAAAAAATGTTTGAAAAACTATGTTTGAAAAAAAATGTTTGAAAACAAATTTTGTGAAAAAAATTTTTGAAAAAAATGTGAAAAAGAAATGTTTGAAACAAAAAAGTTTGTTGAAAAAAATTGTTGGAAAAAAAATTATTAAAAAAAATTTTGGCGTTTATGCTCTTTTGCCCCGGGGGGGGCTACGGAACCCTAAAAAAAACTTCAATCATTAAAACTTTTGTTCAAGTTAAATCTAAATTTATTTCACGAAGACACCAACACCAGTGTTTAAAGTTACCTCGAAAGTGCGCATGCGCAGCTTTTTCACCAGTGTCTAAAGTAAGTCATTTTCAAACTGCGCATGCGCGAAAATTGTTTCGCACACAGTCTGCTCAAATAAGGTCCTTTAGGCACCATTAACAAGCATGAAAACGTCAAGTTTTGAGGTGGATGTTGCAAACAATTGTTATTCACATTTATATTTCCCATGTGTCATGTCACATTCTGCCTTATAACCCCTCCACCCTACGTCACAAGACGTGTTAACCCTGGCAGTGTGACTAAAATTTTCTATTTTATTTTGAAAATTTGACTTGAAGTTTATTTTGAAACTCAATTTTGAAAATAATTCAGAAATTTGTGAACGGCCCCTTAGTTCCAATCACAACAATCTGGGGAAATTACTCATTCTCGTATTGAGCACGTGTGGAAGTGGTCAGCTGTTCAGTTCAGTGCAGTCGGTGCAGTCTGTGGGCGACTATCATGTCGGCCAGACGTGCGAAGTGAGTGTGCAATCGAGTGAATCTTCATTTCAATCACAATCACATTTCACTTCTGGGATTTTTATCTTCCTTTCTTTATTTTTCATTCGTAAACTCCTTCGCCTCCCTTAATTGTTCCTCCCACTGCTTCTCCTCTCCCCCCACTCTTTCGACTCTTGCATCCCCTTTTTCCCTTTTCTTTGTCCCTCTCTCCTCTCTTTCGGTCTCTAGTTTCTACCAGTTGAATCCTTTTCGCAACCAACGGGGATCGATTTACTGAGCCTCACTTTGACGTTCGACTTGGGACTCGCTTGCCACCGCCAGTGAGCCAGTCCAGTCTCAGGACAGCCTTTGCTGCAAATAGTCGAGGATTCTTACATTCAGGTAGGTCAGCGGGTCGTTGAGCTTCGACCCTACACAATAGCCTTTGGTTTACATTTCAGAATTTACCATTCTTGACCCGAGTATTTCCATTTTTTTTTTTAATCTATTTTTAGGTTTCTCTTTCTACTTTCTGTTTTTCTTCATTTTGTAGTTGGCTTCCATTTTTTTTTTTAGTTTTATTTTCATTGTGCTTCCAAGTGATTGCTTCAAGCTCTGGAGTGTTTCTAAATTTGGATAGCTCTATATTCTACAATATTCTTGGATAATGAAAAGAAATTTCTTGCTCTACATTTTGTATTGAATCAAGCTTTGTTGACCCCTAATCTTTTGTCTTGCTTTCAAACTTTGTTTTGTTGTGGGCTTGGGACAAATAGTTTGAGAAAGCTTGACATTTGAACAATATTCGGGGACAAATAGTATTTTTGGATGTGGCGAATTCTTGTTAAAGTAATATATTTAAGTAAAAAGTATTTTAGATTATTTGCAATTTTGGCATTGTTGCGTTTTTGCGAATATTTTGGAAAAGTGTGGATTTTGAAGTGTTTATTTATTTTTTTTTTGCTAATTACTGCATCAAAAGAATATTTTTTTCTTTACTTTAAAGTATTTTGGGGTCTTTGTTTTCGAGGTGACGTCAAAGGACCCTGCACACCATGTATGGAAAAAGACTTTCGGTCGAAGTTCGGTCAAAAGTTCGATTTTCTGATGGTTCTGTGATGCTTATCACCACTTATCACCACAATTTATATTCGTTTTATTTGCATAAATCTTCCAATATTGGGTCTATTTCCAAATTTCTGTCGTTCTAGTTTTTTTGTATAGATTTTTGATAATTTTGTTCATCTAATTTTGGAAGTATTTTTAACTGGAAATTATTTGCGGTGCAATATTATTTTTCAATAAAATTATTTTAAATAATATAGTCTTCGTATTAAATTAATTTCGGTAAAATATTATTCATTACTAAAAAGTATTTCTACACGTACCCAAAAAATCTGGCTGTTTATACTTTTGTACTGAAATTTCCTGGGTCAAAATGTATTTCTGAAAGAGATAGTATTTTCTATTAAGAAGAATTTCCGACAACAATTTTTTTACTGTAACAGTATTCTTGGTGAAATAGCTTTTTTTACTATAAGTATTTCCGGAAAAATATTATTTTTTGCTAAATCGTATTCTCAGTAAAATAGTATTTTGCATCGTAAAAGTTTTTTTTGGCTAAAAAGTATGTCTGACAAAAAGTGTTTGACTAAAAGTATTTCCGGGAAATAGTCTTTTTTGTTGAAAAGTATTTCCGGAAAATAGTCTTTGTAACACAAAAGTATTTCCGGAAAAATTATATTTTTACACAAAAGTATTTCCGAAAAATAGTATTTTTACTCAGTATTTCTGGAAAAATAAGATTTTTTACCGAAAAAGTATTTTTGGTAAAATGAGTTTTTTTACTACAAAGTATTTCCGGAGAAATGATACTTATTGCTATAATAGTTTTTTCGGTAAAATAGTATTTTTGACTAAAAAGTATTCCTGTAAAATAGTATTTTTACTAAGTATTTCTGGAAAAATAAGATTTTTTACCGAAACAGCATTTTTGGTCAAATGATTTTTTGACTACAAAGTATTTCCGGAGAAATGATACTTATTGCTATAATATTTTTTTCGGTGAAATAGTATTTTTTGACTAAAAAGTATTTCTGGAAAATATTATTTACTAAATGGCATTCTCGGTTATATAGTAATTCTGATCGAAAATTATTTTCGAAAAAATATAATTTTTTACCAAAAGTATTTGATTTCTAATCAATTAGAAATATTAATTTCTGACTGAACCGTATTTTCGGTAAAATAGTATTTCGTTTCAAAAATACTTTTCTAAAAGCTTTCTGACTGTATTTCCGAAGAAAAGTATTTTTTACTAAATTATTGCCAGAAAAATATCTTTGACTGTATGAGTGCTATCGGTAAAATAGTATTTTTTGCTAAAAAGTATTTCCGCAAAAATAGTAATCTTGACTGTTACAGTATTCTCGGTAAAATATTTTTGTTTTCAATAAGAAGTTCCGCCAAGTAGTATTTATGACTAAAAAGTATTTTTGGAAAAATAATATTTTTGACTCAAAAGTATTTCCGTAAAAAAGTATTTATTGCTTAAAAGTATTGCCGGAAAAATGATATTTTTTACTGTACCAGTATTCTCGATAAAATCATTTTTAAACCAATAAGTATTTCTGAAAAAGTATTTTCGACTAAAGAGTATTCTCAGTAAAATATTAGTTTTGACTAAAAAATATTTCCGGGAAGATGTCATATTTTACACAAAAATATTGTTGAACAAAAAAAGTATTTTTCACATAAAAGGATTTCCGTAAAAATAATATTCTTCGCCGAAACTGAATTCTCGGTAAAATAGTATTTTTTAATCAAAAGTATTTTCGAAAAATTCATATTCTAACACAAACGTATTTCTGGAAAAATAATATGTCTGGCTAAAAAGCGCTTCAGAAAAAAGTATTTTCGACTAAAAAGAATTTCCGAAAAAAGTATTTTTTATCAAAAAGTATTTCCGGAAACATAATATTTTTCACTAAACCGCATTCCCGGTAAAATAGTATTTTTGTCTGAAAAGTATTTCCAGAAAAATAGGATTTTTTAGACAAGAGTATTTCCTCTTGGCAAAAAGTATTATTAGCTAAGAAGTATTTCTGGAAAAACACATATTTTTGACTGAACTGCATTCTTGGTAACATAGTATTTTTTATTAAGAAGTATTTCCGGGAAAATAATATTTTTGACTTAAACTGTATTCTCAGTAAAATAGTATTGTTGACTATAAAGTATTTACGAAAAAATATTATTATTGAGGGAAACAGTATTTTCGGTAAAATAGTATTTATACGAACAATTATTTCCGGAAAAATAATATTTTTTAAAATTACCCTTCGTTACAGTCTTGAAGTAAAAAGTATTTTGTAGTCATGTTTTATTTTTGAAGACGAATTCGAATGTTTGATTTTAGCTCATTTCATCAATATTTTTGAAGCTGACGAATAGTTACATTTTTTTCATCGTCAAGTTCTGTGCTTTGCAAAGTCACGGCTAAATGAATTCTATTTTGACAAACTACACTTCATTACGCCATCTGTGTCCCTGATCTTAACATTAAACTTTAAGCTCTGCTGTAACGTAAGCCGTTTAAAAACAAATTGCAATTACAGTATCACACGCGTTTAATAATTCACAATCCAGGAGGAATATTCTGCATAAAGTGAAAAGAATGTAAACATTGACGCTTATTATAATTTTCTAAATTATTAAAAAGACTTGTTTGTTGCAAAAAGTATCAAATTGAATATCTAAAAATTGCTTCATATTTTAAATTTTCATTTTATCTTCGTTTTTAATTCAAAATTACAAAATAAAAAATCTATATCTTTTGGAACAGAAGGTAAAAATATTCTTTAAGAGTCTCTTGGACCTTGGGAATGAATCCAAAAGTATCACGTCTGTTATTCAATTGAAAAAACTATTTGTTTGAAGGACTTGTGACGTAGGAGGAAATACTATTCTCGTGTGAATTTCAATTTGGTTTTCAAATTCTAACATTTTCTGTATGAAGGAAAAAGAATATATTTTCAAAGTTATTTTGGGATAGAAATTTTTTTAATTAAAAGTCTGGAGTAAGTCGTATATTGAACAAAAAGTCCTTTTGAATAAGAAGTATTTGCGAGTAAATATATTTTTTACATGTACGTATTTGGAGTAAAAAGCACTTTTGAGTGAGAAGTATTTTTTAATAAAAATCTTTTTGAACAAAAAGTACTTTTAAGCAAGAAGTATTTTTAAGTAAAAAGCTTTTTGGCCAAAAACAACTTTTGAGCAAAAAGTATTTTCGAGTAAAAAATATTTTCGAGTAAAAAATATTTTTTAGGTGCACGTATTTTAAGTGAAAAGCACTTTTGAATCAGAAGTATTTTTGAGTCAAAATCTTTTTGAACAAAAAAGTACTTTTGATCAAGAAGTATTTTCGAGTAAAAAATATTTTGTAGGTGTATATGTTTTGAGTAAAAAGCACTTTTGAGTGAGCATTTTTTTTAGTAAAAGGTGTTTTTGAGTAAAGTTATTTTTGAACTGAAAGTACTTTTGAGTAAGAAGTATTTCCAATAAAGAAATATATTGTTCGGTATACTTATTTTGAGTAAAAAGCACCTTTGAGAAGTACTTTTCCGTAAAGGGTATTTTTGAGTACCAATTATTTTAAAACAAAAAGTACTTCGAGTAAGAAGTACATATTATCGAGTACAAAATATATTGTGGATATATTGTGAGAAATATTTGTAGGAAAAGGTATTTTTGAGTAAAAAATATTTTGTCGCAAAGTGTATTTTTGAATAAAGAAAACAATTTTGAAGTATTTTTGAGTGAATAGTGTTCTAAAAAAGTATGTATTTTGTGTAAAAAAACGTTTTTGAGTTATTAGTATTTTTGAGTAAAAAGTTTCTTTTAGTACAAATATTTCCTCACTGCAATACCTAAAATTACATCTTAAGGTTTAAAAAATGCTCATTTTGAAACATGTAATTCAATTTTTATCTTAATGCAAGTCTGATTAAAATAATTGAAAGGAAAGAAGAAGTAGATAGTCAAATTGTGACAAGTAACTTTAACTCTATTTCGGCTTTATCACTTTAAAACAATGTCTTTCTTGAGTTTTTGCACGTGTAGACTGTCGAGTGCAAAAGCACTGAAATCCGATTGTACAGTTTGCATTTTATGGTAATCTTTTCGCGCTGCGAGAATCAATTTAAATATTGGTCTCTTTAAATTTGAACTACTATCCATGTCATAAATCTTGGTCAGTATTTCTTTTTTATTATAAGATTTTTTTTATTAAATTAAGTAGTAATTTTAAAAAATCTAGTTTTTATTTGTTTAGCAGGTTGTTTACCCTACACGGAAAACTTGGAAATATCAGAAAAGGTTTTTTAATGTCGGAATTTTTTTAAGAGCGTTTTTAATTTGAAAATGGATTATTTTTAGTTGAAAATTCGAGTATCTGGATGAAAATTCTTGTATTTCGTTGATAACTCAAATTTTTGTTGAAAATTGATTTTTTTGGTTTAAGGTTCATCATTTTAATTTAAAATTGATCTCTTTGGTTTAAAAATGAGCTATGTATCTTGTTGAAAAATAGTTTTTTCTTCGACTGAAAATTAATTTTATCCTGAAAATTTAACTATTCCAGTTGATAATAATTTTCTTGTATGAAAATTCATCTTTTTGGTCAAAAATTCATCTATTTCAGTTGAAGACTCGTCATTTTTAGTTGAAAATTCATCACTTTGGTTGTTAATTCGTTTTTTCTTTGACTGAAAATTAATCTTTTTACTGAAAATTTAACTATTCTTGTTGAAACTTGAACATTCACTACGTTTTTAGAAAATATAACTATTTTTTCTTTAAATTCGTATTTTTTGGTAGAAATTAATCTTCTTAGTTGAAAATTCATCTCTTTGGCTTAAAGTTCAATTTTTGGTTGATAATTTATCTTTATTAGTTGAAAGTTATGTATTTTGTTGAAAATTCCTATTTTTGGGGAGAAATCAATCTTTTTGTTTGGAAATTCACCTTTTTTGCTTGAAATTCAACTATTTAATTGAAAAGTTGTCTTTTTTAGCCAAAAATGCAACTATTCCATTGAAAATTCATGTATTTCGACGAAAAATTGTCTTTTTTGGTAAAAAATTAATTTTCTTGTTTGAAAATGCATCTTTTTAATTCAAAATTCCAGTATTCCGGTTAAATATTCATCATTTTAGTTAAAAAAGTAGTCTTTTTGATTAAAAATAAAACTACTTGGTTGAAAGTTAAACTCTTTTGTTAAAAATTCATCTTTTGGTTTCAAATATCTATTCCGTTTTGGTTTGAGACTGACTTTTTTTTAGTTCAAAATTCAGCTATTTGGTTAAAAATTCATCTATCTTGTTGAAAATGCAATATGTTTACTTGAAAAGTTAGGAATTTGAAGCGGTTTAAATTTAATTTAATATACAACCCACATTAATTTTACCTAAATATGCACCGAATTTTAAGTATAAGAAGAGAAAATGAAAATTTGTTTAAATTATTGTTTAATTATTTAATTATTCGATGCTGCTAATATATTCACGAATATCTTGCAATATAATTTTGCAAACCTTTCTAAATTAACAATATTAATTGAATCAATAGAAACTGAAAAAAAAAATTATTTATAATAAACTCCCGAAATTGTATACATATTTCGATTAGATTGTTTTAAAAATGCGAAAGATTTCAATGGCTCCGTACTATGAGAAATGATACCTTAAAAAAACCTGGAATTGTCAGGGATTTTTTCAGGATTTGAGTAGACAACCTATTTAATACAACTTGTTTTAAATTTCTCTTCTAGCAAAATCTTTTTTTTTTTATTATAAATAAATAAAGATAAAAGCGAAGACAATGAAATTGACACACATGGAGGCGAAGCTGCAATAACACTGAGTCGATATTGAGGCGCCTTTCAGACGGCTTTTATCACCACCCTAAATTCAATTTGTACCCTTGAAGTCGAAAAAACAAAAAAATTACTTTTTCGAACCAAAATTTTGATTAAAAAAGCTTGCCTTGAATTAATTTTTCAGATGCTTTATTAATAAATTAGTTTTTAGATATTTTTCACTGAAAAATAATTTTTGTTCCGAAATACTTTTTTGTCAACAAATACTTTCTTTGTAATTTTAAACTTAAAATTGTGAATTGGATTATAGATGAATAATTGATGTTTATAATCTCTGAAATAAATCTGACTTTCAATCCCGGGAAGAGAAATCATCCTTACTGTCAGCAAATTTCAATGATTAACAATATACTGATATGAGAATCGTGTATGGCACTAGAATCCTAATCTCATAATTTATCATGACATTGAACTCCTTTTTCTTGAAGACCAAACTTAGACGATCAAGGTAAAATTGTATCCAAGAAAATTATAAATCACTTTCAGCTTTTGCGAATAGAAGAGAAAATCAATAATATTATTTTGCTTTTTTAAAAATGATAAATTAATCTTTTAGAATAAACAACGAGAAAAAGTATAATGTATTTATAATAATTAAATCAACCAAGAACAAATAAAAAATATTATTGGGCATTAATTAATTTCGAATAAATCAATTTAATGGATTTTAGTTGAATAAATAATTATTTAATAAATAAGTACACGATTGATTCTAATTCAATATTAATTCGACAATTTACACGATTATTTTATGTTTTTAGCTACATATGTGACATTTTAGGGCCTTCAAATTTTGGACTTAGTAATTAAGATTGATTCAATTTGATTTTGCTTTCAAATCTTCATTTCTTTTAATGTGTTTCTTTTAAATATGTATTGTTTCGATTTATAATTTACTTCTAAATTTACATTCCTTTGAAAATTTGATTGCTTCTAGATTTGTAATTGTTTCCAATTTTGTTCTGATTCCAGGGATCACATAATGGTCGCACTGAACAGGAAGTGGCCGGAAAGCTGACCAGCAGGACTTTTAGGGAACCTCTATTTTTTTAATTAATTTAATTTATCCGCTGATTAATCAAAAGTGGGCGAAAGACATTTAACAAAGTGTTTGTCATCTTAATTCATCAAACATGGATCCTTACTCATTCAGGTAATTGACATTTAATTCCTTAAGTATCCAATATCCAATTAATAATATTGTATTACTATTATTAAGAATTACTTTATCGTATAATTGCTTTTCCTTCCTTTAAAACATCTACTATGCTAGTTACAGTTACTAGATGAAGTAACTTTCAAGTTATCTAAAAAGGTACTTTTTTCACTTCCTTAATTTTATAATTTACATAAGAATCAAAATAACTGAGATGATAATACATAAAAACTCAATTTAAAAATAAATTGGCATTAGTTAATGTAAATAAAAAATACACAATATATTTCGGCGAGCGAACAAGAATAAATACTAAGAATAACATTTCTTTGACTTTTTTTTTCATTGGCCATTAAAAATTATTGTTCTTATCCATTTCAAGATAAGATCATGACTAACGTATTCAATTCTAGCATTTCAAGTAAAAATATTTCATTTTCAACGAACAGGGTGTCTACCCTACCTGGAAAACTTGGAAAACCTGGAATTGTCAGGGAATTTTTATATACCTGGAAAAACCTGGAAATGTCAGGGAATTTTTTTTAAAGTCAGGGAAATTTTTAAGAGGTTGCCTACCTTTTTAAAAATTACAGTATTGAATTGAATGAAAATGATTCTTCATTTGTAAAAGTATAGCTCTCTATTACTATATTCATCTATTTGGTTGAAAATTCGATCTTTTTGGTTGAATTCCATTATTTTTTATTAAAAATTGTAATCTTTTCTGCTTGAAATATCAGCTACCTCATTTTTCGTTCCAAGTTCATATTTTCTTAAAGAAGATTTAATTACTTGGTTGAGAGTTATCCTTTTGTTAGAAATTAATTTTTTGTTTTAAAGATTCATCATTTTAATTGAAAGTTCATCTCCTTGGTTGAAAAATGAGCTATTTTGTTGAAAATTCGTTTTTTCTTTGGCTGGAAATTAATTTTTTTACTGAAAATTTAACTATTCCTGTTGCAACTTTAACTATTTTGTTGAAAATTTGTATGTTTTTTTCTTGTTCAAAATTATTTTTGTTATTGAAAATGTTACTATTCAATATTTAGTTGAAAAATTATCTTTTTTACTATTTTTATTATTTTTTCATTCTATTATTATTTTATTATTTATTGTTTTTTAGACAATTTTCACTTTTTTAGTAGAAATTAATCTTATGGATTGAAAATTAAACTTGTTGTTTGTAATTTAATGTTAAACATTAATTTGTAAGTGAAAGTTTAACTATTCAATTGTTGATTGACAATTTATCTTTTCAATTTCATTTCATGTATTTCATTGAAAAATCGTTTTTGTCGTAGAAAATTCATTTTCTTGGTTTACAATTCATGTATTCCAGCTAAGTATTCATCATTTTAGTTGAAAATTTGTCTTTTTTTCTTAAAAATAAAACTACTTGGTTGAAAGTTAAATTGAATTTGTTTTTAAAATAATTTTTTTGTGTAGAAAATTAGTTTCTTTTATAAGAAAACTTAACTATTTCATTTTTGGTTGAAAACTGATCTTTTTTAGTTCAATATTCAGCTATTTCTTTGAAAATTGATCTTTTTTAGTTGAAAATTAAACTGTTTAATTGTGAACTGATGTATTTTTTTTAAATCGCTTTTTTGGTAGAAAATTAATCTTTTTGGTTGAAAATTCAATTATTCCAGTTGAAGATTCATCACTTTGTTTGAAAATATAAGTATAAGTATATAAAATAAAAATTTATTTGAATTATTATTCAAATTCATGGACTTTAAGAGAAAAATTCAAGAAATCATTAATTATGTTTTTAGTATTATTTAATTAGTTGATCGCGCTAAAATATTTAAGAATATCTTGTAATATTAATTGAATTCCTAGAAACTGAAAAAAAAAACACATTATTTACAATAAATTCGCAAAACTGTATACATATCCGAGTCGATTGTTTTAAAATATGCTAAATATTTGAATGGCTACATGCTATGAAAAATTATACCTGGAAAAAACCTGGAATTGTCAGGGAATTTTTTTCCAGGATTTGAGTAGACACCCTGACGAAATACATCTATTTTCAACCAAAATAGATGAATTCTTAACGAAAAATATAATAGTTAATATTATTTCAACCAAAAAAGACGAATTTTCGACGAAATACCTGAATCCTTAACCAAATCAGATGAACTTTCAACCAAAATATGTAATTTTTGAAACGAAAAAGCCAAATTTTGACCAAGAAAAAAAATTACACCAAATTGTAGATTTTCAAGCCAAAAAGGCGAATTTTCTACAAAACAGTTGAATTCTACAAAGAAAGCGAATTTTCAAAAAAATTGCTGAAGGCTCAACCAAAATAGATTAATTTTCTACAAATAACCGAGACATAAACCTTTCTTAATTGGAGGTGTACAAAAAAAAATAAAGTAACTTAAATTTTTTTTCAAATTACGATTAAAACTAGCATTGAGTTTTTTTTTGAGGAAAAAGTATTTTGGAAATGAAAATGTTTTAACGAGAAGCTCTTTTTGATCTATCATTTCTGAATTAAAAGTATTGTTCAGCAAATAATATTTTTGAACAGTAAGTATAAAAATTGCTTTGAGTGAAAAGTAATTGTACTTGAAATCAAAATTTGGTTAACTAATTATACTATCATTTAGTATCATGTGTTTCAGTATAATGAAAGATAAACTGATATAATTATTTACTGTCAAAATGTCAAATTATTGAGTATAAAAGTTGGTCCATATATTTACCCCGAATAATCCAATAAATTGCTCATAAAATGTTTAATTTTGTCCAAAATTTCGTACAATTGCATATCTTTTTTTGTCTTATCTTAAAAAGTACGCTTCAAGTCGACTCACATTGTAAAGAGTAATGAGCTTATCGAATATTAATTTTTATTGTAAAAGTGACGGTATAAACTGACAGGCTTTTATGCTTGAATATCGAGAATTACTATATTTTCAGGTTTTAAAAAACTGCCTCAGATGGAAAATTTCAAAATGAAAAAAAAGAAAATTGACTTAAATATTTTCATGAGTTTTTGGAAAAAAGTATTTTTAAGGGTTCGATTTTGTAACAATTATTTTTGAAATTGCCAGGGAATTTGTTTTAATGTCAGGGATTTTTTTCGAGAGCGTGCTTGATTTTTTTTTTACAAATTATAATATAAGAAGATCAATGATTCTTCATTTGTAAAAGTAACTTTATGTTACTATATTTAACTATTTTGTTGACAATTCCGTTTTTTTTTTTGAAAAATTAATTTTTTTGAACAGCAAAATTAATTTTTTTGCTTGAAAATTCAACAGTTGGTTGGAAATTTTTTGTCTCTTGATTGAAAAATCTTAGTTGAAAATTCAACTCATGTTGAAACGTCGTCTTTTTTGGTTGAATTAAACTGTTTTTGATTGAAAATTAAAATCGGTTTTGGTTAAAATATGAACGACTGCATTTTTCGTTCAGGATTCATCTTTTTTAGAATGAAAATTTAATTACTTGGTTAGAAGTGAAAGACTATTCTTAAAAATTACCTACTTTTTTGGTTAACAATTTACCTCTTTGGTTGAAAAATGAGCTACGTTGAAGTTTTGTTTCTTCCTAGGCTGAAAATAAATTTTTTTTACTGCAAATTGAACTATTCCACTTGAAACTAACTATTTTGTTGAATTTTTTTATTTGGCTGATCATTCATTTTGTTGTTGTTAAAAATTCAATTTTTCTAATTAAATATTTATCATTTTAGTTAAAAATGCATCTTTTTGGTTTAAAATTCAACTATTCCAGTTAAACAATCATGGCTTTAGTTGAAAATTTATCACTTTGTTTAAAAATGTGACGATTTTTCCGATAATTAGTTTTTTTTTTAACTGGAAATGTAACTACCTATTTCAACTGGATATTTCATCATTTCAGTTGAAAATTCATCTTTTTGGTTGAACACTAATTTTTTAACTGAAAATTTAATTATTCAATTTTTGGTTGACAATTTATCTTATTTAATTCAAAATGAAAGTATTTGATCGAAAAATGGTCTTTTTTTTAATGAAAATTCAACTATTTCGTTGAAAGTTCATGTCTCTTTTGTTGAAAAATCATCTTTTTGGTAGAAAATTAATATTCTTGTTGCAAAATTCATATTTTTGTTGGACAATTCAAGAATTCCAGTTAAATATTCATAATTTTATTTGAAAATTTATCACTCTGTTTGAAAATGTAACTATTTTTTTCGAAAATTGTTTCTTTTGTTGTTGAAAATTAGATCTTCAAACTGAGAATGATGTAACTAACTATTCCAATTGTGTATTCCATCATTTTATTTGAAAATGTATCGCTTTGGTTGACCATTACATTTTTTATCTAAAAATTTAACAATTCATTTTTTGGTTGAAAAATTATTACAAATTTGTTTTTTATTGTAGAAATGAATCTTCTTGCTGGTTGAGAACTCATCTTTTTTATTAAAAATTCAACTATTCCATTTAAAAGTTCATGATTTTAGTCGAACATTCATCACTTTTGTTGAAAATTAATTTTTGAACCGAAAATTTAACTATTCAATTTTTGGTTGACAATTTATCTTTTTTTAGATGAAAATTCATATATTTGGTTGAAAATTCTTTTTTTTTTGTGGTAATTAATCTTTTTTAGTTGAAAATGCAACTTCATGGTTGAAAATTCAAGTATTCCAGTTGAATATTCATAATTTTATTCGAAAATTCATCACTCTATTTCAAAATGTAACTATTTTGTTGAAAATGAGTTTTTTTGTTTGTTAAAATTGATTTTTTTTTAAATGAAAATATAACTAACTAGTTCAATTAAATATTCCATCACTTCAGCTGAGAATTTATCACTTTGGATGAACACTAATTTTTTATTTTAAAATTTATCCATTCAATTTTTGATTGAAAAATTATCTTTTTTAGTTGAAAATTTGCCTCTTGTGGTAGAAATTCATCTTTTTGGTAAAAATGCATCTATTCCAGTTAAAGGTTCATCATTTTAGTTGAAAAGTCTTCACTGTGATTGAAATTTTTTTTAATTTCATTTTTTTATTTGGAAATTTTAATATTCCATTTTTGTTTGAAAAATGATCTTTTTTAGTTCAAAATTAAACTATTTGATTGAAAATTGGTCTTTTTCAGTTGAAAATTCATGTATTTTGTTGAAAAATTGCTCTTTTTTTTAACAGAAAGCTTCTTTGAATGAAAAGTATTGATAACTAAATAATATTTTTTTTTTAACAAACGTATATAAATTACTTGTGAGTAAAAGGTTATTATGACTTGAAATTAAATTTATTTCAAATCTAAGTATATAGGTACCCGTACTATCATTTGATATAATATATTCAGTTGGGTAAAAAAAGAAGAAATTTAAATAATTAGTTAATAAATTCCCCATTAGAAGGTATTTTTTCAACCGAAATTTCGGCGAATTTCATATCTTTTCTTCTTATCTTAAAAATCACGTTTTAAGTTGACTCACATTGTAAAGAGACAAAAGATTACTGCATATTTGCAACGAGCGAGATTAATGTCATAATGAGAGAATTATCGTCTCGAGAAACTTAGCAGCCATAATTGACAATGTCAATTACGCAATGTTATCTTTGCTTGTACTCATGACATATATAAGCAACAATGAGAGCATCCTCTTCCTGGAAAGCAATTCATAATTTTTACTTATTATTTATTTATTTTTTCAAACAATAATAATCATGTATTGTTATAAATTATAAATGCGGAACATTTATGATCTACTGAAATTTACGTTATTGAAGATAATTGTAGTTCTGAGTTCGTATTTTAGATTTAATTAGTGGGGAGAGTCTGTATATTCTGAATTGGAATTACAGGTTGTTCGTGGGAAAAAATGTTCTTTTTAAATCTTGGGATCATAAATCTTCAAGCTTCCAATAATTTTTCGTCTTTATGCTACTTTATTTTATAATTTTCTCTAATATAGATAGTCAGTTTTCGCATAAAAATAATACCTTTCCATTATGATGAGAATGTAAAAATAAAAAAAGGAGTACGATCTGAGATCTGATAAACCAAGAGATTATCAAGTTATCAAAAGATAAATATTTTCTCAAGTTTAATCAATAATGATTAGTTAGCATTAGCTCTCTTCTAATCTCTAAAGTTGCAATACTTTTAAGGTCAAAACATTAGTATAAAGAGGGGAACGTTGAGCTTAACATTAAACTCCTTTCTGAAGGTTTGCCAATTATCTCCTCTCCATTCTAGCTTTCCAGCAAACAGTAATTTAGACCTGAAAATTAAAAATAAATATTACCTTATTTCTTCAGTAGATTGGCAGAACTAGTTCTAAATAAAAATTCCTACATTACCGACATCGAGACTGTTGCACAGCTCAAGTGGTTCATGTCCGTGCTAAGTGTCAAGAATATTCTAAAAGCTTAGCACGGACACGAACCACTTGAGCTGTAGAGGGGTCTTGATGCCGGCAAGGTAGGAATTGTATTTAGAACCGGCCCTTCCTATCTAATTTTTTTTTTCAACGGCAAAAATTCGGCTACAGAATAATTGTTTTATTTAGTAGAAGGCAATAAAACACTGTCAAGCCTGACCTTTTAGACGAGTTCGATGATCGATATCCGACTGTGCTTGAGACAAGAAATAAATTTGAATACATTTTAATATATTTTATATTTGAAAAATTGAATTAAAAATGGTATTTTTTTTTAATTATACCCGTAATTGGATTATCAATTTATATGTTTGAGGTATTTTTGGGACGACTGGGAAGTCCCGAATAATAAAATTCCCGACAGAAATTTGGCAAAATTTAAATAATTAAAAAATGCTTGTTTATAAATTTGATTCATTTATTAAAAATACAATAATCAAATAAAAAAATTAAACAATAATTTTAGAAACTTTAAACATTAAAAATAATTTTTTTCATTAAAATATTTGATTATTATATTTTTAATAAATAAATAAAATGTATTTCAAAGATTAATTGTTTAAATTCGGGGATTCCCTAGTTCGGATATTTTATAATTCGGTAATTTTCTGTCGCAAATTTCCAAATTCGATAATATTATAAACTGGTCGGGAATGAAAAATCCCAAAAAATAAAATTCCTGAATAATAAAATTCTTGAATTATAAAATTCCCAAATAATAAAATTCCTGAATTGGAAAAATCCCGAATAATAACATTCCTGAACATTTTATAATTATAATATTAGCAAATTCGAATGATAAAATTCCCGACAGTTTACAATTTTACCGAAATTGAACATTCCCGAATTATAAAATTCCCGACAGAAAATTGCCGAATTATAAAATACCCGAACTAGAAAATTTCCGAATCATATAATTCCAGAATTTAAACAATTAGAAAATTTTTTTCAATAAGTATAGTTTATTTATTAAAAATAAAATAATCAAACATTTTTACCAAATACATTTTTTTAAATGTTTAAAGTTTTGAAAAATTATTCTTTGAATTCAAAGTAACAATAATTGAAAAAATGTATATTTCTGGATGAAAAATTTTTCAATTATATTGATTTCAAATTCAAACAATAATTTTAGAAACTTTAAATATTAAAAATAATGTTTAAAAATAGAAATATTTGATTATTTTATCTTTGATAAATAAATTAAGCTTATAAAAAAATGTTAATTGTTTAAATTCGGGAATTTTACTATTCGAGACTTCTCTAGTTCGGATATTTTATAATTCTACAATTTTCTGTCGGGAATTTTCAATTCTGTAATATTATGTACTGTCGAGAATTTTATCATTCCGGAATTTTATAATTCGGTAATATTATAAACTGCTCGGGAAGTTTATTCTTCCGGAATATTATTCCTTGGGAATTTTTTTATTCATGAATCTTATTATCCGGGAATTTCATAATTCGGAAATTTCATTGTTCGGGAATTTTCCAATTCGAGAATATTATTATTCGGGAATTTTCCAATTCTGGATTTTTGTTATTCGGGTCTCGTATTTTTTTATAATTTTAGAAATATAATATTACTTACATTGATATTATTTAATTTAAAATTTAAAATTAAATTTTGTGTGGATTTTTATTAGTTTTTATCGTTTAAAAAAATGCTATGTAAGTAATTCTTTGATTAGACAAAGCATTCGTGATCTCGTCATCATCCATTCATTCCTGGTGGTTTTGTTTCATCGATAAGAATGCAGAAGTATATCCCAATAGTATCTATGTGTAAAAACGCTTGCACGACTGTCACTTTATCTTCAAACTTGATGATAGCTTTGTTGCTAAAATATCGCGAAAGAATTCTTTATATTCTCGGAAACTCTGGGAAATGTCGATTTCAGTTTTGATTAGAACTTTGGAAAAATCCAACTGGAAATAAAATTAATTTGGAAGCAATCCAATTTTAAAAATTATGCAAATTTTGGTACTGATGTTGATTTTTGTTGTTCCAAAATTAATATTGCTTCCACTCTTGTAATGATTTCAAATTGTTATTTTTACAACTTTTGTATTGCTTCCAACACCTTCGATTTAAAAAATGTAGGAGTCCTGAAAATTTCGTTTTCAATTTTGATTAGAACTTTGGAAAAATCCAACTGGACATAATACTAATTTGGAAGCAATCCAATTTTTAAAATTATAAAAATGTTGGCACTGATGTTGATTTTTGTTGTTTCGAAATTTATATTGCTTCCACTCTTGGAATACTTTCAAATTGGTATTGTTACATCTTTTTCTTCCAATATTTCCGAGTTCAAAAATTCAAAAGTTGGACAAATACAAATTTGGAAGCAATTCAATAATCCTGGAAATTTGTATTGCTTCCAATTCTGGTCTGATTCAAATTTTTTATTTCTGGAAAATTTGAATGGCTTCCAATTTTGAATTTATTCCGGATTTTGTTTATTTTTGTGGAGAATTTTTCTTTGGAATTGCTAATGCTTTTAAATGTAAAACGATAATTATGAACTAAAACAAATAATTTCGTTTAAAATGATAATTCAAAAGAGAAAAATGTGAGTAAAAAGCAAAGTCAATCTTTTTCTAAACTGCTTTCGAATCCTGAAACTTGATTATCTCGAGAAGGACACTTTGAATGTACTTTAGGATACAGTTAGCTAGCAATTACTATTTTCTCTCCTTCATTAAATGAAAAATGCCTCTATTTCCAGGATAAGGACATCGTTATCGCCCTTGGCCTAACGTATTCTAGACTTTCCTTATTTTTTCCTGCGCGGAATTAAGAGGAAATTTGAATTTTAAATAATAAGTGATAATGTTCCCAATAAACAAATTATTAAATTATTATAATAATCGTAATTGATTGACCTTAATCGTGGCACTATACAATTTACTATTTGATCGTTTATTATTACAGTTCAGCATTTAATCAATATTATTTACACATTTACAATTGGCTACGATTGTGGTGAGTTATGATAATTGAAACCACAGAATTAAATGGACGATCATCAACAATTTAATTTTGCCTTCATAAAAAATGTCTGGTGAAGTAATAAAAATTTAATGTTTAAAATATAAGTTTCCTTGGAAATGGTTGCGCTTATAGATAGAAAGAAACCACAAGGTGATAAAGAGGCAAAATTAACAATATAGATAAAAATGTAAAAACAAGTTTTAAAAATATATAACTTGAAAGCGGCTGTGCTTAATTATCGATAAATTGCAATTTTAAAAGCTTCTGCATTTTTTAAGCTTCCAAATTGTGATAATTTCCAAATTTGATTAATTTTTTATTGCTTCTAATTCAGAAAATGTTCCGAATTTGAGTTGCTTCTAATTTATCGTTTATTCCGAATTCCGATTGCTTCCATATTTGATCTTTGAATTTTTCCTACTATCTGTTCTCAAAAGTGAAGATGTTATTTGGAAATTAATCGTGTTGTTGATTACTGGTCCATATTTTTATTACAAAAATAAATAACCAACTGCGAGGTCTCACAGTTTAGTTAAACGTTGACGCTTCGACGATAAAATGTTTTATGCATGTTCTAAAATTACACTTAATATAAATTCCGTTCGTTCTTCATTCACTGGAAAAATTTTTAACAATAGACACAACAACACTTTTTAAAAACGAAAGGTCAAATGTACAGTCTCTGTGTTATATTTCTTATGAAGACCGTCGAAGAACGGTTGAAACGTTTAACTAAACTGTGAGACCTCGCAGTTGATTATTTTTTTTTCATACAAATATTCACCAGTAATCAACAACATTGATTAATTTCAAAATAACATCGTCACTTAGTAATTATCCTGGTCAACACCATAACATCTTAAGATCAGTCTTTAAATTCTCTGATGTTTTTCACAAAAAAATATTTAAAATGGTGAAAAAATAATCTACTTTGTGGGGAAGAAATAACAATTTTGTTAGGACATTTTTTTAAATTGAAAATTCAACTGTTTTGTTAAAAACTCGATTTTGGGGTTGAAAATTAAACTATTTTGGTGTAAAATTAATTTTTTTATAGTTGAAAATTAAACTATTAAAATATTAAGATAGTGTAGGTCTTTGCTGACACTATCTTAATATTCTTAATTGCCGAAAAAAATAGAAAAATTCAACTCTATTGTTGAAAATTCATTTTCTTTTTTGTTGAAAATTCGTTGTTTTTTGGTTGAAAATTAATTTTTTCAACTGAAAATCAAACTATTCCATTTTTGTATGAAAATTTATCTTATAGTTAAAAATTTATGCGTTTCTTTGAAAAGTCGTATTTTTTGGTAGAAAATTAATCTTTTTGTTTGAAAATTGATCATATTTTGTTGAAAATACAATTACTTTGGTGGGAAATTGAATTAATTTGATAGACAATTTAACTGTTCTGCTGAAAATTGTTTCCTTTTTGGTTGAAAATTAATTTTTAAACTGAAAATTTAACTATTCCATTTTTTATTGTAAATTTGTCTCTGCAAATTGAAAATTGAAATAATTGGTTGGAAATTCATGTATTTCGTTAAGAAAATCTTTTTTGCTAGAGAACTAAACTTCTAGCTTGAAAATTCATCTTTTTGGATGAAAATTCCTTCTTTTTATGGTTGAAAATTTAACTATTCCATTTTTTACCGTAAAGTGATATTTTTGGCGATAATTCAACTATTTGGTTGAGGATTCAATTATATAATTGAAAATTCGTCTTTCTTGATTGACTTCGACTGCTTTTGATTAAAAATTAAAATTTGTTTTAGTTGAAATATTAACTATTACATTTTTCGTTGAGTATTAATATTTTCATTAGCTAGAAATGCGTCTTTTTGGTTTTAAAGTTTATCTTTTTTGGTAGAAATTTCATCTTTTTCGGTTAAAAAGGCAGATTTTACATTTTTGTTGCGAATTCTTGGTTGAAACTAAAATCGTGGTTGAAAATTCAACTGTTTGGGTACAATTTGTACTATTTTATTGAAAATTTAATTATTTTGTTGAAAGTTCTTTTTGTTGTTGTTGAAAATTCAACTGTTACGTAGAAAATTCATCTTCCTCAATTGAAAATTAATTTTTTGGGTAAAAATTAATCTTTTAGGGTTTAAAAGTCAACTGTTTTCTGAAACAATATACTTTTTTCTTTAAAATTCAACTATTTGGTTGAAAATTCAACTGTTTCGTTAAAATTTAATCTTTTTTGGTTGAAAATTCCAGTTTTGTTGAAAAATCATCCTTTTTGGTTGAAAATTAAATTTTTTTTGTAAACATTAACTTTTTCGTTGAAAATTTATATTTTTAGGTTGAAGATGAAACTGTTTTGTAGAAAAGTCATCCGTTAGACTAAAAAATTCTACAAATAGTTGAAAATTTGACTATTTGTTGAAAAATCTTTTTTTTTTTTTGTTGAAAATTAATCTTTCAGGGTTTAAAAGTCAGCTGTTTTCTGAAAAATTCGACTTTTTTCCTAAAAATTCAACTATTTGGTTGGAAATACAACTATTTCGTTGAAGATTAATCTTTTTTGGTTGAAAATTTATCATTGTTCATTAAAAATTCAACAGTTTTGTTAAGTCATCTATCTGGTGAAAATTCACTGGTTGGCTGAAAATTCAAATACCTAGGGTAAAATTGTTGTTGAAAATTCAACAGTTTGGTTGAATGTTGTCTTTCTTAACTGAAAAAATCTTTTTTTTTGTTGAAAATTTAACTATTTTGTCGAAAAATCGTTTTTTGTTTGTTGAGAATTAAACTGTTTTCTAGAAAATTCGTCTTTTTGATTGAATTTAATTGTTTTGTGATTTAAAATTAATGTCATTTTTAGTTAAAATATCAACTATTACATTTAGTGCTGAGAATACAATAATATTTTTTGTTTGAAAATACAGCTAATTTGTTGAAAGTTGAACTACTTTGTTAAAAATTCATTTTTTTGTTGTTGAAGATGCATATTTTTAGTCGAAATTTTAACTTTGAGGTCAAAAATTGAACGTAAGATCTGAAAATAAATTATTTGAAAGATAATTTAATTGGAATCTACAAATAGAAAAAAATTGTATTGTGGGTATCAAGTTTATCAAGCAGAGACGAGGCTTTATAATTTTATATCAATTTGTCCTCGCAGAAGTCTTCTTCATTGAAATGACACCACGCGCCTGTATCTCGAACACAAATGTCAATAAATCAATCGTAATTTATTAATATCGCTATATCAGTCAATTGATATAACACTATTTTGAATATAAATCGAATTTTGAATCAATTTGTATTTGAACAAACAAATTCACTTATAATTTTTTTAAATTGCTTCCAACGAGAATTTTCTTCCATATTTAATTTGCGAACAATTGAGCGCTATTTTATATTTCAATAATTTTGAATGTGAGATTTTGCTTAATTTGTTGCTCCCAATTTTGTATAGATTCAAAATATAATTGCTTCCATTTTAGTATTAAATTCAAATTATAATTTTTGTCCAAACTGTGTTTGCTTCAAAATTGATATTGCTTACAAAACATTGCTTTCAATTTTTTATTTCATCAAATTATCAACGCTGTCATTTTTACTGTTCACAATTGAAGCATTTGCAATCGCAAATCTATAAATGAAATACATTTTTATTTTAACTCTTAAAAATTTAATCATTCCAAGAAAAGCATACAAAGTTGTATCATTTTCTATTGGCAACAAAAAATATTGAAGAGTCTTTAATTGCAAATATTTAGAATTAAAGAATTTTGAATTGCAAATCGTTGAAATTAAGGAATTTGCCGTTGTAAATCTTCAACATTGAACCATCCAAAAAAGCGTTCAAAATTACATGCCTTTAAAATATGGATATTAAAAATTGAATAATTTGCAATCGCATATTTTGGAAAATTCGAGTACTTTCAATTGTAACTTCTTATAATTATAGAACTTTGAATTGTAAATATTTAAAATTAAAGAGTTTTTAATTTTGATAATTTACAATAAAAAATTATACAAGTTTTA
Source organism: Andricus quercusramuli (assembly GCA_932178445.1). NCBI lineage: Eukaryota > Metazoa > Arthropoda > Insecta > Hymenoptera > Cynipidae > Andricus > Andricus quercusramuli. The sequence goes on along the minus strand of CAKNXH010002383.1, from coordinate 192,906 downwards.
AGTTTAACAGTTGGAAATTCTGTAATTTTTATGATTTAAATTCGAAATTTCAATTTGGAAGATTAAGAATTGAAAACTTGACTCTGATTTCCAAAATCATAAAAATCGTCAGAATTTAATAATGTTTATTCATTCATGTGTAATATTCTAGAATTTTCAATTGTAACTCTTCAAAATTATTGTAGGACTTTGAACTATAAATCTTTAAAATTGAAAAGGTTTGAATTTGGAAAATTTACAATAAAAAAATATGCAAGTTTTAAGTTTTACACTGAAAAATTCTGTGATTTTTATGATTCACATTTGAAATTTCATCAATAATTTGTAAGATTTTGAATCCAAAACTCTTTCACTTTTGGTCTTCAAAATGATCAAAATCATCACAATTTAAGAAATTTTTATTTATACTGTATACATGTTTAAAATTGAAGAACTTTAAACATAAAATTTTAAAATTGAAGAATATTTGATTGTAATTCTTCAAAATGGTATAACTTTAAATTGCAAATCTTCAAAATGGAAGAGTTATTAATTTTGACAATTAATAATTAAAAATTTTGCAAGTTTTAAGATTTGGAAGATTGAGCAATGAAAACTTGACTTTTTATTTCCAAAATCGCAAAAATCATGAAAATTTAAGTACAATTTTTATTTATACATCTTTAAAATTCGAGAATTTTCAACTGCAAATCTTGAAATATGCAGAACTTTCAATTTTAAACCTTTTGAAACTAAAGAGTTTTTAATTTTGAAAATTTAGAATTAAAAACATGACTTTTGATCTACAAAATCGTCAAAATTTAAGAATTTTTATTCATCCATTTATAAAATTCAAGAGTTTTCAATTGTAACTCTTAAAAATAACAGAACTTTTAATTATAAGTCTTTTAAAATGACTTTATATTTTTAACTAACACTTAAAAATTAAGGTTTGAGTTATATATCTTTTAAAATTAAAGAGTTTTTATTTTTGAAAATTCACAATGAAAAATTCTGTCATTTTGATGATTTACTTCGAAATTTCTTCAATTTGGAAGATTTAGAATTGAAACCTTTACTTTTTATTTCCAAAATCATCAAAATTAAAAAATTTTTAATCATACATTTCTAAACTGCAAAAATTTTCAATTGTAATTCTTCAAAATAGTAGAACTTTTGAATTATAAATGTTTAAAATTGAAGAGTTTTTAATTTTGACAATTTACAATGAAAGTTCTGTAATTTTAATTATTTACACTCGAAATTTCTGTAATTTGGAAGATTTACAATTGTTTGGTCTTCGAATTATAAAAATTTAAAAAAATGTGTTTATAAATTTTCAACATTGAAGATTTCTCAATTGTAAATCTTCAAAATTGAACTATTAAAAAAAACATTAAAAACTACGTCGTGTTCAATTATACACATAAAAAATGAAAGGACTTTCAATTACAAATCTTCAAAAAGATGTACAAAATTTTATGATACAATTCCACTAATTTTTTTTTTTTGCTTTGATAAAAGGTACAGATTACGGAAGTCCGATTAAAATTAAAATTGTAAGAAAATCGATGTAGCTATTTTATTATTTACTTTTATTTATGATTAACTAACTCATGTTTAAAGAATGAAATTGTAAATTTGTAAATTAAGTTTGAGAATTTAAAATTTAAAAGGACGTGATTTAGGATAAATGATATTCCATAGGGTTGGTCAACCTTTGTCGGGTAAAGCCAAGAGTCAACGTTGCCAGGTGAGGGACAACAACGCTTTCTTAATAGGACCAATACATACGTATCATCCTCTTAAAAAATTTGGGCTCCTCACATCTACACAAATTCCTTGAATCCTGAGTTCAGAATTTTCAGAAAGGATGGTACAGAAATCCCAGAATTATTATCTGAAGAAATTTGGTTTTATTTATTTTTCATTTAAAAATGTTTTATTGTTGTAAAAGTTATTCCATTTAGAGGATATAGTTAAAATTTTATTAATTTAAGAGCGAAAAAAATACCTCCTTTCGGCTCATTATATACAATTACATAACAAGGGGAAAAAGACGGAGAAAAAGGAAAGCAATATGAATAGATTGGTTCTGAATCAACCAAAAAAATTATATTATTTTTTTAAAATAAATTTAGGAATTTATTTGAATTTAGATTTAGTCAATGATTTTGCCTTTTTCTATTTTTTAATTCGCTTTTCAAATTAAAATGATTTCTTTATATGATAGAAATTGATTGCAATTCTTCAAATTTTGAAATAGATAAAAAATAAGACTTTGAAAAAGAAAAAGAGAAAGTAAATTCATGCTATTCTTTGCTCGCATAGTAAGGGGGAACCCCCGGCCCCGATTAGAAATGGCAACACTGCCGATGACATAACAAAGAACCTGGGCTTTTCATGTTGTGATATTTTGATATCAGGCAGTCCAAAGCTTTATAATCCCTAATTCGATTTTAATTTGAAAAAAATAGAGCTTTACAGTTATATGATTCATAATTTTATAATTTTACAATTAAGAGTTTACAATTATATTTACAACTTACGACTTTACTATTTTGTAATATTTTTAATTCTATAATTTGTAATTCTACTATTTTTAATTTAAAATTTTGAAAATGTTCAACTTACAAGTTCAAAATTTTAGAATTCGGAATAACAATTTTACAGTCTGACAACTTTTCCACTAATATAAATATACATTTCACAATTAACCCTTATTCGGAATATTTGAAGCCTCTCGATTTAAAAAGAGTAATAATTTTGCTTTTGATATTTTTCTAACAAAATATTTTACACTTTGACATTTTGCGTGCATGAAAGCATTTTGCGTCGAGGCACGAATGGTACCGGATTCAAATGTCAACTGTAAAGTTTTATCGCATCAATACGTGACTTTCAAATAATTCGCGAACAGAACATTACAACATCATTATAAATTTCAAACGCATATATCAGCAAACATTTTTAAATACATTTGATAAAATATTCGAATTAAATAATTAATTGGAATTTTTGAATAAATTGAAAATTGCCTTGTAATATTACAATTTAACCATAATTTAAAAATTGAACACTGTTATAATTTGCAATATTATTTGATAAAAATTTAATAAATCTGTTTCAGTGTTGAACGCGAAGCGTCTAAAAATATTGAAGAAAATGAAAGGGAGTGTTTCAAAGATGCTATTGTGTCGAGCAGAAGTCTCAACAAAGGATTTGTCGAACCAACGAGGATCAAAAATGCATTCCCTGAGGTATGTAGCAAAGTTTCGAATTTTAACAAAAAATCAAGTGAAATATGGATTTACTACTTTTCACGATTTTATAATCTTAGAATTTTTTACCGATTTACAATTTTACAATTTTTCAAACTCACGTAATTTTCAGTTTTCTGTGTAATTCTATCATTAACAATTAAAAATTAACAACATTGACATTTCACAATTTTCAATAAAGCCATTCTCAGGTTGTCTAACTTATCTGGAAAACGTGGAATTGTCAGGGAATTTTAACATACGTGCTTAATTTTTTTTAATTGCAATATAAAATTGAATAGAAATGATTTTTCATTTTTAAAAGTAGCTTTATATTACTGTATTAAACTATTTTGTTGAAAATTATTTTATTTTTTTTTTTTGGTTCGAAATAATTAGTATTTTTAACTGAAAATTTAACCATTCTATTTTTGGTTGAAAATTGATCGTTTTTAGTTGAGAATTCAAGCATCTAGTTGAAAATTCATGTATTTTATTGAAAATTCGTCCTTTTTGGTAAAAAATTAATGTTCTTCGTTGAAAATTCGTTTATAATTCATATTTTTTTGAATGAAAATTTTATTACTTGGTTAAAAGTTACTCTCTTTTGTTAAGAATTAATAGTTTTGTTTGAAGATTCATGATTTTAATTGAAAATTCATCTTATTGGTTGGAAGATGAGCTATTTTGTTGAAAATTCGTTTTTTCTTTGGCAGTAAAATTATTTTTTTTTTTCACTGAAAATTTAACTATTCCATTTGAAACTATTGTGTTCAAATTTTTTTATTAAAGTAATTTTTTTATAAATTGAAAATGTAACTATTCCAGTTGAAGATTTCATAATTTTAGTTGAAAATGCATCTCTGTGATTGAGGATTAATTTCTTCAAGTGAAAATTTAACTATTCTATTTTTTATTGAAAATTGATCGTTTTTAGTTGAAAATTTTGTTGAAAATTTGTTCTTTTCGGTAAAAAATTGATCTTATTGATTAAAAATTAATTTTTTTTCTTGAAAATTCAACAGTTCATTCACGATTTAAGGTTACAATTGAAGTTAATTCTTTCTCTCTCTTTACTGACAAATTTTTCTTGGTTGAAAATTCAACACATGTCGAAAAGTCGTATTTTTTAGATGAATTAAACGGGTTTTGATTCCAAATTTAAATCTTTTTTGGTTGAAATATCAACTATTACATTTTTCGTTCAGAATTCAGCTATATGTTGAAAATTCGTTTTTTTTTTAAGTAAATTTTTTAAAATGAAAATTTAATTATTCCGTTGAAACTTGAGGAAAATGTTGTTAAAAATTCGTTGTTTTTTTTTAGTTGAAAATTAATTTTTTTAAACTGAAAATGTAACTATTCAAGTTGAATATTCTATAATTTTAGTTTAAAATCCTCTTTGGTTAAAGATTAATTTTTTTAACTAAAAATTCAACTATTCAATTCTTAGTTGAAAATATTATTTTTTTTTTTAGTTGAAAATTCATGTTTTTGTCAGAAATTAATCTTTTTTGTTGAAGATTAACCATTTCGATCAAAAATGTAATTACTCTAGTTAAAAATTCATCATTTTAGTTGAAGATTCATAATTTTATTTGAAAATTCATCACTTCATTTGAATGCATAACTATTATTTTGAAAATTAGTAGTTCTTTTCTTGGTTCAAAATGATTTGTTTCTTAATTGAAAATGTGATTACTACAACTACTATTCCAATAAAATATTCCATAATTTTAGTTGAAAGTTCATCTCTTTGGTTGAACATTAATTTTTTTATCAAAAATTTTAACTGCATATTTAATTTTTAGTTGACAATTTATCTTATTAGTTGAAAATTCATGTATTTTGTTGAAGATTCGTCTTTTTCAGTATTGGCTGAAAACTGAGTTTTTTTTGTTCAAAATTCAAATTTTTGGGTGAAAATTTGTCTTATATAGTTGAAAATTCATGCATTTTGTTGGAAATTCATCTTTTTGGTTGAAAGTTCAACTATTCCAGTTAAGATTCTTCATTTTACATGAAAATTGATCTTTTCTGTTTAAAATGGAACCATTCAAGTTAAAAATTCATCATTTTTGTTGAAAATTCATCAGTTTGGTTGCAAATTAATTTTTTAAACTGAAAATTTAACTAATTCAGGTTTGACTTGAAATTGATCTCTTTTGGTTCAAAATTTATTTGGTTGAAAATTTGTTTTTTTTTTTTTAGTTGAAATTATATAGGTTTTGTTGAAAAATCGTCTTTTTTGGTAGATAATTCATCATTTTAGTTAAAAAATAATCTTTTTGGTTTCAAGTTTATCTACTCCAGTTAAAGCGTCATAATTTGAGTTGAAAATTAATCACTGGTTGGAAATTTTTTTTTTTGGGTAAAATTATATTTTTTTTAAACTGAAAATTGAAATATTTCATTTTTTGTTGGAAACTGATAGTTTTTAGTTCAAAATCCAATTATTTTGTTAAAATTGATCTTTTTTAGTTGAAAATTCAACTATTTGTTTGAGAATTCATGCATTTTGTTGAAAGATCGTCTTTTTTAGTAGAAAATTAATTCATTTAGTTGAAAACTCAATTATTTTTTCGAAAATTAATCTATCTTTTTGAAAGTACAATATTTTTACTTGAAAAGTTAGGAACTTGAATCGATTTAAATTTAATTTAATATAGCACACAGTAATTTCATCCAAATATGCACTGAATTTTAACCAAAGAAGATAAAATAAAAACTTGTTTGAATTGTTATTCAAATTCATAGACTTTAATTCGGGAAATGGTTAATTATGTTTTTATTATTATTTTATTATTTAATTGATTGATTGTGATAATATATTCAAGAATATCTTGTATTATAATTTGTCAAAGCTTCCTAGATTAAAGGTGTTAATTGAATCCCTAGAAACTGAAAAAAACATTATTTATAATAAACTCGCTAAACCGTATTCATATTCTGTGTCACTTGTTTAAAAAATATGAAAGTATAAAAAATGATCCCTGGAAAAAACCTGGAATTTTCAGGGCTTTTTTTCCAGGATTTTAGTATACACCCTATTATATCTGGATATTTTATAATTTACCAATAAAAAATATATTAATTTAAAAATAGTATGTATTAAAAAAATTTTCAACATTTTAGAGATTTGCTTCTAATTTGTGTTATGCACGAAAAATTATTTAATAATTTGTTTTCTTTCTATAGATCTGCGCCTGTATTATTGCAGCTTCCTTCCACATTGCTGTGGGTCTCAGTATGGCATACTCAGCCGTAATAATTCCAGTTTTACGAGGATCGGAGAATTCAACTGAAACCAATTCAAGTCTAACCAACGAAAATGCAACGTTTCAGGAATTACATGCCTCCAAAGAACAGTGTTCCTGGATAGGTAAGAATTTGATGAATTACATAATTAAAAAAAAAATTTACATAATTTTTTCTGATAAAAAAAAACTATTCTAAGAAAATATTCCAAATATCGTGTAATTAATTGAAAATGATTATATATTAATTTATATAATTTTTTTATTTTTAACTATAAAAAATTATTGCATTTAAAATAATTTTTTCTGATTTTTTCTGATCTTCATAAAATTTTCAATGATCGTAAAATAAATATAGATGCGATGTGCGTGACATTATTATTAACGATTCTAATTACGTAAGTATACATACTCGAAAATATAGGGTATCAGAGACAACAAATTAGCAAGCCTTGAATCATTTTTATCTTCGGCCTTCAACTTTCACAAAAACATTGATAATGTTATAAAGATGATTAAAAAAATAATATAAAAATTAATTCTTTTTATTTTATAGCATGATTATTTAGTACTAATATTTTTTATTATTAAGAAGAGCGTTGTTTATGAATAAATTGAAGGTATTTTATAAATATATTGTTGTAACATAATGACAACAAAAATAAAAAATAAATGATTTTCCCTTCCTTTCTAAGAGTACTGAAACTAGAAAATTAAAATATCTCGTTCAGAGATAAAAATTGAGATCAGCATCCGGTTATTTAGAACTCGTAATGTTCCTTTTTCTCGACTTTGAACCTTGTAATTACGAACTCGCGTTACTTCAGAAACGAAGCCAAAGAATACTCGAAGAACGACAGCCTTTTTTACATTCATTAAAAATGAACAACCGCAAAACGGTTTTGAAGCCAAATAACATTTTTTTTCAATTCATAAGTCTAAGAATAAAAAAATAATTTTATTATAATTAGTAATCAATAATATTAACAGAATAAAATATTGCAGCATTTAAAAGTTACTTTTAAGTAAGACAGTAGTTAATAATCATAATACTAATAATAGACCAAAAATCTAAAAATAATCATTAATAGCTTAAAAATCTATGTGTAATCTAATCACTAGAGTTTTTATTCAATCAATACAGATTAGAGGTGATGAATCGAGAGAAATTCCGCTAAAAGAAAACAAATTTTTTTGAGAATTACATTTGTTTGAAAACAAAATAGAAGAATGCTTTATTAATAAATACTTGTTTTAAACTTTTAATAAAATAAAATACCTCCCAAATCACGCTCATAGGTTTTAACTTATTAGTTGATATTTGAAACAAACAGATTTTTATTCTAAATCAAAAACAGTTGAATTCAACTAAGAAAGATGAATTCTCAATAAAATAGTTAAATCTTTAAAAAAGGGATTAATTTTCTACCAATCAGTTCCATTTTTAACCAAAAGGGGTAACATTTCTACCAAAAGATATGAATTTTCATAAAAAAAAAAAAAAATTCAATAAAACAGTTAAATTTGTAACCCAGAAAGACGATTTTTTAGCAGCGAGTTGAATTTTCAATCTAAAAAGACAACTTTTTTATCCAAAATGAAAAAAAGCTGCTCAATTTTCAACATAAGAATTAAATTTTTAACAAAACTATTCAATTTTTAGAAGTACAATGAAATTTTCAATTGAATTATGAATGTTCAACAAGAAAATTAATTTTTGACAAACAAGTTCAACTTTCAACTAATTAGTTGAATTTTCAATGAAAAAAGCTTAATTCTCAATGAAAATTTTAGTAATTGATATTTAAATCCAGAAAATATTTTCATTTGAAATTAAAAACTGTTGAATTCTACCAAAAAAGATTATTTTTTGACAAAATAGTTCAGTCCTCAACCAAGAGATTAATTTTTAACAGTTACATTTCCAACCAAAAAAGATAAAAAATACGAATTTTTAACATAAGATTCTAATTTTCAACCAGGAAAAATTTTTCAGTCTAGGGAGAGAAAAAAATGTAAGAAAAACAGATGAATTTTTAACCCCAAAGACGAATTTATTAGAAGAGAGTTGAATTTTCAATTTAAAAGGACAAATTTTCTACCCAAAAAGCCGAATGCTCAACAAAACAGTTAAATTTCCAACACAATTATTGTAACAAAACAGCTGAATTAAAAAAAAATTAAATTTTCAACTAAATAGTTGATTTTTAACAGAAATTATAAATCTTCAAGAACAAAAAAATGAATTTTTAACAAAGAAGTTAAATTTTCAATCAAGTACATAGTTAAATTTTCCATAAAAAAAGATTAATTTTCAGTGAAAAATATAATAATCGATATTTCAATCAAGAAAAGATTTTAATTTAAAATAAAAAACTGTCGAATTTAACCAAAAAGATGAATCCTCAAGGAAAAATGTAATAGTTGCTATTTCAAGCATAACAAAATTATATAGAATAGAATTATATATAGAATTTAGTTACTAATTGATTTTATTAACAATGTATACTGATTTAAATTCATAAGAACACATTTAATGCATAACAGTCGAATTTTTTACCCGAACAAACAAATTAAACTTATATGATGAATCTTCAAGTGGAATAATAACATTTTCAGTGGAAAAAGTAATTTTTAACAACAAAAAACAATTTTCATACAAAAAAGTTACATTTTCACCTAAAGATATGAATTTTCAACTAAAATGTAATAGTTGATATTTTCACCAAAAATGATGAATTATCTACAAAAAATGTAATTGATGATAGTTCATCCTAAATTTTTTCATATATAATAAGAAACAGTTTAATTTACGATTAAGTTTCTACTGAAAGAGATGAATTTTCAAATATGTAAAAAACATTTCGATTTTTCTACCTAGAAGGTACATTTTCAACAAAACAGTCGAGTTTTCTATCAGGAAATGGGAGCATTTTGTTATTTATGATATTTATAAAATATTTGCTTAGAAAATTGGAAATTTTGCTATTCAAATAAAGTTAATTTTCCACTGTACACTTTTTGATTTCGGACTATACTTTTAAATCCAGACTACACAACGTTTTATATTAATATTTATATTGCATTATATTAATATTTATATTAAATTATATTATTGCTAATGAAAATATATTACAGAATTACGTGTTTAAATTCAATACTCAATAGCATTTTTTAAATATTTAAAATTTCCCTGCTTCAATATTTGTAACCAAATTCATAAGACTAAACTTTATTTTTTTAATATCTTCGTAAAAAATTATTTTTCAGTATAACTCCATTGAAAAATTAGTTTTTATTTTTAAAGGAACATCAAATGAAACAATGACATCGATAGTTGTTTGTTTGATTTTATTATTTGATCAAGGGGCCGTTCAAAAAATGTGTTACGGTAATGTTAAAGTTACATGGTTTGAATTTCGCGCTAAAAAGACGTTCAATTTGAGGTTATGTGTAAGAGTGATCAGTGACGTTACTGAAATGGCGCGAAATTTAAATCGTATAGTTATTACAAGATTTTTAAGAAGCAGAAAAATGATAATTCCTTTTTTTTTACAGCCAGTATTGTGATCCTATGTACACCATTGGGTGCCTTCATAGGAAGTTTTATGATGGAATCTCTGGGACGAATCAGAACTCTTCAACTTGGAGTGATTCCCTGTGTGGCAGGATATATCTTGATAGCTTCCGCACAAAACCTCCCAATGATTTTCTTCGGTCGAGTCTTGTCGGGATTAGCAACAGCTTTAGCAACATCCCCAGCAATTGTCTACATAACCGAGGTTGCGAGGCCAGAATTAAGAGGTGCCTTGATGTCCTTTGGACCTACTTTGGCGTCCTTTGGAATGCTTCTTTGCTACATGATGGGTGCTTTTGTTTCTTGGAGACTCGTCGCCTGGTTGAGCATCATTTTCGCAGTTTTTCCTCTTTTTCTCATCCAACTTATCGTCCCTGAATCTCCCGTCTGGCTCGTGTCGAAAGGCAGATTCGAGGAGGCGAGAAAAAGCTTGGAATGGTGAGAAAAAAAACACTTGTTTGTATTTTTGAATTCAAATTTCGCGCAAAAATGATCACGCCACGTTTAAACCTAACCTCTATTTTTGAGCGCGAAATTCAAGTTCGAAAATATAATTTCTTTATTTTGCACCTGGTTTTTTAAGGTTCTACAAATTGGAAGAACCTGGAAAAGTGACTGCGGGACTCGAAGCACAATTTACGACGATTATGAAGGAAAATGAGATAAGATTGAGTGATCAACGAAGAAGTAAACATGGAGGATTTTCTACAAAATTAAGGGCGTTTCTTAAACCGACAGGATGGAAACCAATGTTTATTCTATTCATGTTCTTCCTTTTTCAACAATTTTCGGGAATTTATATCACTCTTTTCTACGCAGTCAACTGGTTTGACGTGAGTTGAAAATTTACAAAACACATTTTTTTAGTAATTAAAAAGGTATTTGGTTTAGGATCTGCTGTAGGCTATATAAAAAAAAATATAAAAGAGCCCGTAGTCCGACTGATAAATAAGCGGATATCCTATCATTATCTATTATTTCTGAATAGATAGTATACAATTGTAGAAAGGTTACGTGTTTCTGTATATTTATGGATTCAAATGAGGACTGTCATTTACATAATGACGGGAAGTAAAAATTCCTGAAAAAAAATAAATATTTATTTAAATGAACTTTTCAATTATGCAAATTTTACAGTTTCTGCAATTTTTGTTGTTATGAGAGGTTGGCCACTACTAAATTTAGGGTGCATCTGTTCCTAAATTCTTAATTCATTTGATTCCTTTTAAATTATTATAATTTCCTTACATTGTTGTGAATTCCTCCAATTATTTTAAATTACCTTGAATTGTTGTGAATTCCTTTGAAAAGTGCACGTTAAATTCTTTGCATTCTTTTGATTTTTTTTTAATTACTTTGAATTCTTTGTTTTCTTGGACTCAGGTAAATTCTGAATTCCTTTGAATTCTTTTAAAGTCTCTTAATTCTTTTTGATGTCCTTGAATTCTTTTTAGTTACGTGAATAACTATTCTTAATTCCTTGAGCTCTTTTGAATTCCTCCAAAGTCTTTTGCATTATTTTGAATTCTTTTATGATATTTGAATTCTCTGAATTCTTTTGAATTCCAAAATTATTTTGAGTTTCCCAAATTTCTAAAATTCCTAAACTATTTTGAATTCCTTGAGCTTTTTTTGAATTACTTAAATGTCTTTGCGTTGTTTTGATTTTTGTATAATCTTTGGATTCTTTTCAATTCCTCTGAATTCTTTTGAATTATGTGCATTCCTTCAAATTCTTTTGAATTCTCTGAATTATTTTTTATGTCTTTAAATTCTTTTGAATTTCCTGAATGTTTATTTCATTATTTTAATTTTTTTATTATCTTTGAATTCTTTTAAATTCATTTGAATTCTTTTGAATTATCTGCATTTCTTTAAATTCCTTTCAATTATCTGAGTTCTTTTTGAACTTTCTGAATTCTTTTGAATTCCTTGAACTTTTTTTTAAATTCTTTTAATTCATTTGAATTCTCCGAATTCTTTAAAATACTTTCAAATTATTTTGAGTCTCGCGAATTTTTTAGAATTCCTAAAACTATTTTGAATTCCTTGAAGTTTTTTTGAATTAAATGTCTTGTATTATTTTGCTTTTGAGGCTGTTTGCATTATTTTAAATTCATTGGAATTCTTTTGAATTATCTACGTTTCTTTAAATTCCTTTGAATTCTCTGCACTCTTAATTTTTGTTGAATCCTCTGATTTCTTTTAAATTACTTCAAATTTTCTAAATTATTTTAAATTCCCTGAATTCTTTTGAATTACCTTAATAAATATTCTTTGAATTCCTTGAACTCTTTTGAATTACTTAAATGTCTTTCGCTTTTTTTTCATTTTTTATGATCTTTGAATTCTTTTGAATTCTTTTAAATTCTCTGAATTCTTTGAATCCTGTTGAGTTTTTTGAATTCTTTCAAAATCTCTGAATTCTCCTGAGTCCCCTGAATACTCTAGAATTCCTAAAATTATTTTTAATTCCCTGAACTTTTTTGAATTGATTAAGTGTCTTGAATTATTTTGATTTTTTACGATCTTTGGATTCTTTTGAATTGATTTGAATTCTTTTAAAATGCCTGCATTTCTTTTGATTCCTTAACATTTTTTCTGAATTGTTGCTGAAGTTCTTAAATTCTTCTGAATTCCCTGAATTCTTTTGAGTTGATATTTGAAACAAAAAGATTTTTATTCTAAATCAAAAACAGTTGAATTCAACTAAGAAAGATGTATTCTGAGTAAAATAGTTGAATCTTTAAAAAAGGGATTAATTTTCTACCAAAGCAGTTCCATTTTTAACCAAAAAGGGTAACATTTCTACCAAAAGATATGAATTTTCATATTAAAAAAACGAATTTTCAATAAAACAGTTAAATTTGTAACCCAGAAAGACGATTTTTTAGCAGCTAGTTGAATTTTCAATCTAAAAAGACAAATTTTTTATCCAAAATGAAAAAAAAAACTGCTCAATTTTCAACAAAACTATTCAATTTTTAGAAATACAATGAAATTTTGAATTGAATTATGAATGTTCAACAAGAAAATTAATTTTTAACAAACAAGTTCAACTTTCAAGTAATTAGTTGAATTTTCAATGAAAAAAGCTTAATTCTCAACGGAAATTTTAGTGATTGATATTTAAATCCAGAAAAGACTTTCATTTGATATAAAAAACTGTTCAATTCTACCAGAAAAGATTAATTTTCGACAAAATAGTTCAATTCTCAACCAAGAGATTAATTTTTAAACAAAAAGTTATATTTACAACCAAAAAAGATCAAAAATACAAATTTTTAACATGAGATTCTAATTTTCAACCAGTAAAATTTTTTCAGTCAAGGGAGAGAAGAATAGAATTATATAAAATTTAGTCACTAATTGATTTTATTAACAGTGTATACTGATTTGAATTCATAAAAACAAGTTTAATGCATAACAGTCAAATTTTTTACCCGAACAAACGATTTACATTTTCGACCAAAGAAATAAATTTTCAACTCATATGATAAATCTTTAACCGGAATAGTTAAATTTTCAGTCATAGTTGATATTTTAACCAAAAATTATGAATTATCAACAAAAAATGTAATTGATGATAGTCCATCCTAAATTTCTTCATATTTAATAAGAAACAGTTTAATTTAAGATCAAGTTTCTACTGAAAGAGATGAATTTTCAAATAAAAAACATTTCTTGATTGATAAGGTAAAAAATGTTGACCAAATTGTTGCATTTTCGATTCAAAAAGATGATTTTTCTACCCAGAAGATGCATTTTCAACAAAACAGTTGAGTTTTCTATCAGGAAATAGGAAATTTTATTTATTTATGATATTTATAAAATATTGCCTGCATTTCTTTTTGATTCCTCAAATTTTTTTCTGAATTCTTGCTGAAGTTCTTAAATTCTTCTGAATTCCCTGAATTCTTTTGAGTTACCTAAATAACAATTCTGAATTCCTTGAACTCTTTTAAATTACTTCAAAGTTTTTTGCATTATTTTTAAGTGTCTCGTGGTCTCTGAATTCTATGCATTCTTTTGAATTCCTTTAAATTCTTTTAAATTCCTTTGAATTCTTCTAAATTCTTTGGAATTCTCGGTTTTTTAAATTCCTTTGAATCCTCTGCTTTTTTCGAATTCCTTTCAATTCACTGAATTCTTTTAAGTTCCTTTGAATTTTAAACTCTTTCGAATTCTCTGAATTTCTTCAAATTACTTTTAATTCTCTGCATTCTTTTTGGAGTCCTTGAATTCTTTTGAATTACTTAAAAGTCTTGGATTATTTTTATTTGTTCGGTGATCTTTGAAGTCTCTGAATTCTTTTAAATTCCTTTTAATTCTTAAATTTATTTTTGAATTTTTTAAAATTCCTTTGAATTTTTTCAAATTCTTTTGAATTATTGAAATAAATCTGAATTTCCTGAACTATTTTAAATTCCTTAAACTCTTTTAAATTCCTTAAACACTTTCCCTCGGAATTCTTTTCAATTGCTTTAAATTATTTGTCTTTTTGAATCTTGAATCCAGGTATAAATCTGTTTCCGAATCCATTTGAATCTTTTTGAATAGTTGTAAATTATCTCGAAATATTTTAAGTCATGTAGAATTCATTTAATGCATTCTTTGGAATTTACCTTGAATTTGTTTAAATTTGGTGTTCTCTTTAAATTCTCTGTATTCTTTGAATTTTGTGCATTCATTTGAATTCATGTTATATCAAAATTGCTGGTGTTTAATATCCTTGGTTGTTTCGAAATTTTAACAATTAATACCTAATCTTTTCTGATATATTTTTTTTCACAGGGTGTCAAAGTTGATGCATATGTAGCTTCAATTTTGGTGGGATTGACAAGATTTTTATGCTCAATGGTCAACACAGTTCTTCTTCGTCGATGCAAAAGACGCGTTCTTTGTATTATTTCCGGAGTCGGTATGGCCATCTGTATGTCAGTTTCTGGATATTTCAGACTGAAAATTGAAGAGGGAAGCACTGAAGGCAATTGGGTAAGATTTTAAATAAAAAATTCGTGAATGGTCACCCATCCGACTACTGACCTTGTCCAATTACGCTTATTCTGTGTGATCGTCGGAGCCACACAATCGCAAAGTTGTACATGTCATATTTTATATTACAGGTACCAGTTCTTTGTCTTCTATTGTATGTTTGCACATCGATGATAGGAATGTTGACTATTCCCTGGACAATGACTGCGGAACTTTTTCCGACAGAAATCCGTCACATTGCCCATTCGATCAGTTATTCCATGGCGAATATGCTCATGTTTGGGGCAGTACAAAGTTATTTTGGACTAATCGAATTCTTGGGAGGTGAGAGCGAAATTGTAATATTAGAAAAATTTTCGAATTTCTTACATGTAGGTAGTGTTCTAAAGTGTTTAAGTGCTCGGAGAAATTCTCACGAGCATGAGAATATGCTCGACCTTTATGTGCTTTGAGAATTTAATGAGCATTTATGAGCATTTTGAATTAGGATTTAAAAAAATCGTATTTTCTACTTTTATTAATAATAATTACATTATTTAAATTTCGCGGAAAAATTCCTCGATTCAAAATTTAAAAGGGTGGTTTATAAATTCATCTAGGAATAAAACCAACCATACACCTATAAGATTAATAATATTCACGCAAAATACATTTTTTCTTTCTAAATATATTTAAAACACTTTTTAGTTGTGTTTTTAAGTCAAAAAGATGAGTTTTCAAGCAAAGAAATTAATTTTTTAATGAAATGATGGATTTTCAACCAAGAAAATGAATTTATAACCAAATAGTTAGTTGCATTTTCAACTCAAAAGATTAATTTTATACCAAAAAAGGCTCATTTCCAATAAAGTGCATGAACTAAAGTGTTAATTTGAATAGTTAAAATGTCATAAAAATAAATGTTCAACCAAGAAAAACGAATTTTCAACAAAATATTGTTTTTTTTTTACAAAAAAAAAAGACTTTGACCAAAAATAGACAAATTTAATTTTCTACTAAAAAGGACCGAATTTTCAACTGAAGAAATGAATTTTTAATCACAATGATGAATTTTCAACCAAAAACTTGAAATTTTGTCCAAATGGTGGATTTTTCAGTCCAAAATCCAACAAATGAATTTTCTATCAATAAAAGAACTAACTTTCAACTAAATTTTTTTTCAATGAAAGTAATGAATTCCTAATAAAAAATAAAGTAGTTAAATTTTATACTATTCAGATAATTTTTCAACAAAAAGATTATATTTCTATCAAAAAAGGTAAATTTTCCACAAAAAATGGAATGGTTAAAATGAATTTTCAACTAAAATTATGAATCTTCAAAAAAAATTTAATTATCAACCAAATACATGAATTTTAAACTAAGAAGATAAATTTTGTACCGAAAATAAAGTAGGATAATTTTCAGCTAGTAAAATAAATTTTCAATCAAAAAACAAACGAATTTTCAACCAAAGGAATGAATTTTTTAACAAAAATGATGAAATTTCAACTAATGAGAGTGTTCTTTTACTAAAAAAAGACGGCTTTTCAACGAATAGTTGAATTTTCAGTAAAAAAATTAATTTTGAA
Organism: Andricus quercusramuli; assembly: GCA_932178445.1. Lineage (NCBI taxonomy): Eukaryota > Metazoa > Arthropoda > Insecta > Hymenoptera > Cynipidae > Andricus > Andricus quercusramuli. The sequence continues at coordinate 176,267 of CAKNXH010002383.1, read as the reverse complement.
TCGAACATAAGAAATTTTGTCCTAATAGTGGATTTTTCAATCTAAAAGACGTATTTTCTATCAACAAAAAAAAAAGAATTGTCAACTAAACAGTATTTTCTCAATGAAAGAAATGAAGTCTTGACAAAGAATAAAATAGTTAAATTTTCTACTGCACACATAATTTTTTAACGAAAAAGATTGTATTTCTATCAGAAAAGGTAAATTTTCCACAAAAAATGGAATAGATAATGTGAATTTTCAACTAAAATGATCAATCATCAACTAAAAAAAATTCATTTCCAACCAAACTCATGAATTTTCAAGTAAAAAGATAAATTATCGATCAAAAATAAAATGGTTAAATTTTCAGTTAGTAAAATAAGTTTTCAACCAAAAAACAAACGAATTCTCAAACAAAGAAATTAATTTTTAACCAAAAAGATGAAAATTCAACTAATGAGAGTATACTCTTTTACAGAAGAAAGTACGGATTTTCAACAAATAGTTAAATTTTTACCGAAAACAGATAAATGTTCAACTAAAAATAGTATAGTTTAATTTTCAGTAAAAAAATTAATTTTCAATGAAATTTAGGTAAATTTTCAACGAAGTAGTATAATTTTCAATCAAGCAGATTAAATTTCTATCAGAAAAGATAAATTTCTGACAAAAAAATGGAACAGTTATACATTTCGAGTTTAAAAAATTAATTCTAAATACATTTTTCTAAATCTTATTTTCGACCAAAAAGGTCAATTTTCAACCAAAAGGATGAATTAGTCACCAATAAGATTAAATATTCTCCCCACAAAATTCGAGTTTTCAATAAAATACAGGAATTTCGAACCGAATATTTGAATTTCTAACATAAGAAGATAAATTGTGAACCAAACATGTACGAGTTAAGTTTTCAGTTAAAGCAATTAATTGTCATCTAGTAAACATAATTTTCAATAAAATAACTAAATTTTGAACAAAAGATGGAGGTTTTAACTAAAATGATGAAACGTCAACCAAATAAATGAATTTTTAACAAAGTAGTTCCACTTGCAACTAAGTAGTTGAATTTTCTACCAAAAAAGATGAATTCTCAACGAAAAACGTGATATATTAAACTTCAACCACAAAAAGGATTTTAATTTTGTACCCAAAACAGTTGAATTCAATCAAAAAAGATGAATTTCCAACAAAGTAATTTAAATCTCAACCAACACAGATTAATTTTCAACCATAATAAGAAAATTAACTTTAACTTTAGTTTATCGAAAATGCCCTAACTTTTGTCAGGTTATTCCTGACATTCCCTGACTTTCTGGAATTACCTGACCTATAGCAACTCTGTAATTTAAAAAAAGTATACGTCCATTTCATTCTAGAATGTGTCTGTAAAAATGTATGCATTAATTATGATATATATTTTTTTAAACAATAAGTTCTTTACATTCTCTTTAATGCTCTATAAATGCTCTGTTCAAGCTTAAATTCTTAAGCATTTAAGAACTGTAGATGTAGGATGTTTCTACATTATTTTGTTGGTTTATGGTCAATTCGGCTGGCCGAATTTTTTTTCTCATCGAGTTCATATCTACAATATTTGTAGGTCTATGCCCGTGTATTTCAGTGGCAATGAACAACTCAGTAATGTAGATATGAACTCGCCTTACGCCATGAACTTTTCATCTAAATGCGAACTCTGCCTAGAATTGAGTTCGGTAATTTTTACTTTGAAATTAAAATTTCCAGCTCCCCATCGTCTTCACTGGTTCTTTGCTGGAGTTTCTCTCGGGGCCGCCGCTTTCGTCTGGCTCCTGCTTCCAGAAACCCACGGGAAGAAGCTTTCCGAGATCGAAGAATACTTCCACAATAATTTCATTGCGGCTGGAGCCGAATCGAAAGAAAGACGTCGACGCTTGAAAAGAAGAACTCAGCAAAAAGCCAAAGCTGCTGCAAAGGAACCTCTGAACTCCAGATCAGCCCAGCCTGTTTAAAATATGTATCTCGCTCCTTACAAATCTCAATGTCAGAGGCTAGCTTACTTAATTTTTAATCTACAACTACCAACAATTGTTGGCAAATTTCGCAATTCAAATTTCGCGCCAACTAACGTCACGTAATAACCTTTGATTTCCAAGTTATTTGGCGCGAAGTTTAAATTTGTATTGTAATTGTTCCAGACGAGAAAGAAAAAACTGCGAAGCGATAAGTGAAGATTTTTTGACCCATTATAAAAAAATAATTTAGCGTAGTACAAAAATGGGCCGAAACTAACTGTGATGAGAATGTTGATCTGGAAAGGTGGCGCTTCACAGTTTTTGAGGCCATGATTATTAGGCATTTTCACTTCATCATCAGCTATTTTCACTTCGTCGAGTGCTGAGGATGAAAAATGACATTCAAGGGACTAAATGTTATTTTTATAATGTCTTCGTATTCAATATTAATAATTATAATTTTATTATTTTGATAAATTAACATGTTAATAAAATGAGGGTTCTATGGCATTTGGTCCATTGTTTTTCACTCAGCAATCGACGAAGTGAAGTTAGCTGGTGATTAGGTGAAAATACGTGATAAAACTACGAGAACAAAAAGTTCTAAAAGATGTACTTAGCATCGAGACTTTCATGCTTAAAAAATCTGAATGTGCCTTTCTATTTTTTATAATTTTACTTTAGTATAGAGAACAATAGTATTATAATTTTAGAATTAATTTCTTGCGATAGATTTTTGAAGAATACTCGCTGAGATTTTGTGTAGAAGAATTAATAAAATTTGGACGACTTTGATTACCTAGAGTTTTAGAGGCCGTTTTTACCGTTTTTAATTTATGATTAAGTATTTAAACGACGTTCCGGAATGTATACGATGTATACGACGCTAATGATGTGTGATACTTAAAGGTTTCAAATTGAATGTTTGTACGTGTCTCTAATTTCCAGTAAACCATGCCATTGTTAACCAGGGTATTATTAAATGCTACGTTTGTGATACAATCTCTTTCTTATTCGAAATCCACACAAATTGTGATAAGGAGACAATAGTGATCTATTTCAATATTTCGTTTTACTAATTCTACAGCTATACCGATGCGATATTTGTATATTAAATGTCTAAGTGTAATCAGATATAAAATTATATCCAGATTTTTTAAATAAACTCTAATAATGATTTGACTATAGAAATATAATTGATCAGTTCTAATATTTAATAAAAAAATCTAATATCGAAACATTTGTATTTAAAAATGATTAGGACTTTTGAGAAAATAAAGACAAAAAATTATTGTAAATCAAAATTTCCATATAAGTAATTTTATTTTTAAATATTTCTGGAATTTTTTTAAATGATTTATGTCTCATTTTAAAAGATTAATTTTAAGTTTTAGAGATCTCCAAATATGTCCAAAAACAATCTAGAAGATTTTAAGACAGCTTTTAAAATTTTGTAAGATTCGAAAAATTGCAGGACAACTAAATTTTCAAACTAAATTTAAAAGTTTTAGAACTGCTGAAAAGATTCGAAAATAATTTGAATCTTAAGAAGATTAAACATTTTTTGAACAAAATATAGATTGGAAAAAATATTCAGGAGCTTTTTAAGAATTTTGAAAGGTTTCAAGAGAATACAATTTTTTAAGTTTCACGTGAAAAATGTAAATAAATTTTTATTATGAAAAATGAATTCCAAGAGAAAATTGAAAAAGATTTTAAGAAAATTCGAAAAATAATTAGAAGATTTTCAAGAAAAACTTTGCACTTTTGTAAAATTATAAAATTAAAAAAAAAATTTAACTTGTAGATTAAATTTTTTTTTAAATGTATGTAGATTTTTTAAGATAAGAAAAAGCTTTTTAAGAATTTTGAAATTCTTCAAGAGGATGATAAATTTTTCGAAAAATTTGGTTTAGGAATTTAAAATTATTTCAGAACAGTTCAAAAGATGTTCAAAATTTTCAAAAAAAAATCTGGAAGTTTTTAAGGCAATTTTTTCAACTGAAAACATTTTTAGGAGAAATAAAAGTAATTTCATTTGATATTGTTCTAAGAAATTTTTAACTAATTTCATTTTTTAAATTTTAAGAAAATTTAAAACATTTTATAAAGATATTTAAAAATTCTAGCAGTTTTTAAAAAAGATGTTAAAATGTTTAATTTGAAGATGTAAAAAAATTGTAATTTTTGAAGATTTCGAAAAGGTTAACGTTTCAAGAGAATAACATTTTTTCAGAGTCCCAGAAAAATTTTTAACTATTTTGAAAAATTAATTTTGCGAAAATTTTCAAAATATTTTAAAAGATTGCCAACATTTTTAATAAAGAATCAGGTAAATTTTAAGGCAACTTTTTTTAAGTATTTAAAAGGTCTACAAGTTGTGAAAAAATTAAAAGTGTTTAATTTCAAGGTTTTGAAAAAATTGTAGATTTTTGAAGATTTCGAAAAGATAAGCTTTTTAAGAATTTTGAAAGGTTTGAAGAGAAAAGTATTTTTTTCAGCTTCCTAGAAAAATTTAAGATGAGTTATTATTTTGAAAAATTAATTTTTCAGGAAATATTTGAAAAGATTACTAAACATTTCAAAAATTGCTAAAAGAGAATCTGGAAGATTTGAAGGCAATTTTTGTTTAATTTTAGGAAAATTAAAAAAAAAATTCAAGATATTTAATAGGTCTAGAAGTTTTGAAAAAATAAATAAAAAAAGGTTTAATTTCCAGATTTTTAAAATTGTTGAAAAAATTGTAGATTTTGAAAAAATAAGCTTTTTAAGAATTTTGAAAGGTTTCAAGAGAATAATAATTTTTTGTCAAGATTCCTAAGAAAATTAAAAATGTGAAACGAAAATGTAAGATTTTTGGAAATATCGGCAAAAATAAGCTTTTTAAGAATTTTGAAAGATTTTGAGAGAATACAAAATTATTCTCTAGCTTATTGGGAAAATTTAACAGGATTTTTTATTGAATGTTTGAAAAGATTGCCAAAACTGTCAAAAAAGAATCTGGAAGATTTTAATGTCATTTTTTTAATTTTGCAGAATTTGTTAGATTTTATGGACAAATCTAGTCAATTTAGACGATATTTAGGAATTTTAGAAATTTTTAAGAATTTTGAAAGGTTTTAAGAAAAACCTTGCACTTTTGCAAGATTATAAAATTTTAGAAAAAATCCTAGTAAGTTTAAGAGATTTTAAAACGATTCAAAAAAAAAAAATTAAATTGTAGATTAAAATTTTTTTAAAAGGTATGTAGATTTTTTAAGATTAAAAAAAAGCTTCTTAGGAATTTTGAAATTCTTCAAGAGGATGATAAAATTTTCTTGAGATTCCTAGGAAAATTTTTAATGATTTATTTCGAAAAATTGGTTTTAGGAGAATATTTAAAATTATTTCAGAACAGTTCAAAAGATGTTCAAAATTTTCAAAAAAAAATCTGGAAGATTTTAAGGCAATTTTTTCAACTGAAAACATTTTTATGAGAAATACAAGTAATTTGATACGATATTTAAAATGTTTTAAAATATTTAAAAAATGTTAATGTCATGATTTTAATTTTTTGTTTGAATTGCAGATTTTGTAAGATTTAAAAAAAAAGGCTTTTTAAGAATTTTGAAAGGTTTCAAGAGAACCAAAAATTTTCTCTACATTCCTAGGAAAATTTAAAATGATTTTTTGTTCTAAGAAATTTTTAGGCAATTATTTCATTTTTTTAAATTTTAAGAAAATTGAAAACATTTTATTAAGATATTCCGAAATTATAGCAGTTTTAAAAAAATATGTTAAAATGTTTAATTGGAAGATTTTAAAAAATTGTAATTTTTGAAGATTTCGAAAGGGTTGACGTTTCAAGAGAATAACATTTTTTTCAGTCCCAGAAAAATTTTAAACTATTTTGAAAAATTAATTTTGCGAAAATTTTCAAAATGATTTCAAAATATTTTAAACTATTGCCAACATTTTTAATAAAGAATTTGGTAAATTTTAAGCCAACTTTTTTAGTATTTGAAAGGTCTACAAGTTGTGAAAAAATGAAAAAAGTGTTTAATTTAAAGGTTTAAAAGTATTTTTTTCAGCTTCCTAGAAAAATTTAAGATGAGTTTTTATTTTGAAAAATTAATTTGTCAGGAAATATTTGCAAAGATTACTAAACATTTCAAAAATTGCTAAAAGAGATTCTGGAAGATTTGAAGGCAATTTTTGTTTAATTTTAGGGAAATTTAAAAAAAAAATTCAAGATATTTAACAGGTCTACAAGTTTTGTCAAAATAAATAAACAAATGTTTAATTTCCAGATTTTTTAAATTGTTGAAAAAATTGTAGATTTTTGAAGATTTTGAAAAAATTGTAGATTTTTGAAGATTTTGAAAAAATAAGCTTTTAATAATTTTGAAAGGTTTCAAGAGAATAATAATTTTTTGTCAGATTCCTAAGAAAATTTAAAATGTGAAACAAAAATGTAAGATTTTTGGAAATATCGGCAAAAATAAGCTTCTTAAGAATTTTGAAAGATTTTGAGAGCATACAAAATTATTCTCTAGCTTATTGGGAAAATTTAACAGGATTTTTTATTGAATGTTTGAAAAGATTGCCAAAACTGTCAAAAAAGAATGTGGAAGATTTTAATGTCATTTTTTTTAATTTTGCAGAATTGTTTATAGATTTTATGGACAAATCGAGTCAGTTTAGAAGATATTTAGGAATTTTAGAAGTTTTAAAGAGATTAAAAATGTTTTTAGACTTGACAAAATGTCCGAAATTTAATCAAATATTTTTAAAATTCTTCCAAACTTCCAGACTCGAATTTTTCATATTTTTTTTTGTGAAATTCTGTAAAATAAAAATTGTCTTGAAAATTTTCCAGATTTTTTTTTGACAAATCTGAAGTCTTCAAAAATATTTTTCAATTTCCTTGTTCCCAGTTTTTTTTTAATTTAATAGATATTCTAACTTTTTATTTTGTAATCAAAATAATTTTGTGTCTTCGATTCAAAAATCTATTTTTTTTTGTTAATCGAATATTCCTAGTGAAAAATTAAAGTAGCACTGAAATATTTAACAGTATTTTTATTCAGATATTAAATATTAAATGATAGTGAGATAGTAAACATTACTTAAATATAAAACGTGGATTAAATTAAATTAAACAACTTGTCCTGTTTGCAAGCGCATGAGGTTCAGTGCAAAACAGAACGATTGAAAGAATCCTCTTGCACTTTATTAGTAATATAATAACAATAGGTACATTAATATCATTATAATTATTATAATAGCGCGAAGTACATATTAAACTTTGTTTAAATAATTATAGCATGAAAAGACTACAAATCCTTTTCGTTGGACAGCTAATATGAAATGTGAAAGGCGGATATAACAAAGGAGAAATTTAATTACTGTTTTTGTTTATAAAAAAAAGAAAAAATATATACACGTCAACTTGATTTATTAAAAAAACGTGAACAGCGCGCGAATTTTTTGAGGATCGCGATCCTGAGCGACGCAGCATTTGACGCTAGTTAGTTTTTACTGCTGCTGCGTGGACTAGCAGGTTGACTGGCTGACTGTTGAGCCCGCTGGATGTAAATGTTAAGCAATTTTAACTTGCTGCCGAAAAGCGAACTCAAATGGGGCTTCAGCTTTTCTTCTCCGACCGCCTGGTGGATCGCCACCATGCAAAATACTGCGCTCTTCCGTACTTTGCTCTCCCTGTGATCGTAGGCCTAAAAACATTTGTTTTTATTAACTTTTCACCTTTAATTTCATCAATCCAATCCGCAGCCTTCGGATCGACTATAACAGGGTGGCCACTCACCCGGGATTACATAATATATAATATAATTTTCAAATTGTTTAAAATAATTAAACTTGAAAGGGTTCACAATATTTTTCGCAATACTTAGAATTCTCCAATTCTGAATGACAATAATGAGTGATTTTTTGTACAGAAGTTACACATTTTAGTAAAAAAAATCTAGCCAGTTGTTTTGAATGTGATACTTATTTATAATATATTCATCGTCTTTAAAATTTCTATAATTTTAATTTTAAATTCTTTTGAATGCGCAATTCTAAAACAGTTTAATCTTGAGGCTTTGAAACTAAAGCTTTTTCTTAAATTAATTTGTAGAGGCTTCGAATTTTTAATTTCACAATATTGCAGTTTCAAATTCAAATGATCAAAATGTCGGGACAATTCCACTATTAAATATTTTTATATTTCATATTAAAAGGCCCCATAGTCAGTTTTGAATTTAATAATTTTAGATGTAAATATAAAGCAATTTCGAATTGAAAAGCTTAAAATTGTACAATTTAAAAAAATTGGAATCATATTACAGCAATCTCGTTTTCTATTAATTTTTTCATTTTCAATTTCCAATGTAATATCTTAAAATTGTCCAATTTTTAGTAGAAGATTTAAACAACAAATAAATCATTTCGAACTGAAAAATATTTGATTGGAAATTTTGAAGAATGAATAATAATAATTAATAATTTTGAAGAAAGATTTAAAAGTAAAACATTAAAAATTGAATTTAAAATCAAAAAGGTAAAAATTATACTACAAAACTGAAATTAGCACATCAGTATCTGAATCATTACGGCGTGGAACGCTAAATTTTCAATTTTTCCCTTTCATAGGTTTTAATTTTGCAAATAAAATTGAATTGGTTGAATTTTGGAAACTATAATTAGCAATTTAAAAATTAATACGCTTTAAACGATTTAATTTTACTTCAAATGATACAATTTTTAAAGGTTTAAGAATCACAATTTTTGGTGATTAAAATTTTTTCAGTTTTGAATGAATTTCGCATTCGTGTAAGTTTCAATTTTCCTGAGTAGGAATTTTTTCATTTTTAATGTTTCCCATTAAAAATTACTATTTACTTTGAAATTTTTTTTAGAATAACTAAATTCATTTTTTCATTTTAGAAAAATTTGTCCTATCAGATTCCATGTTTTATTATACTTTTGTTCGGTAAAAAAATGTAAAATTCTAGAAATTAAAAAGCTTTGACTTTGAAAGATTCAATTTACTTTTCAATCCAAATTGTCAAATTTTAATCGCTTTGAGTTTAAAATGATTCAAATTCAAAAGGTATTAAATTTTAATTATTTAATTTTAACATTTTGATATCATCCTTTTTTCGAAATTTTAACCTGAAGTTTGGCCAGATGCTAATTAGGAAAAATAGAAATGAGGTGAAACAGTAATTTGGAAAAATAGAAATGAGGGTAAATTATTATTCGGTAAAATAAATTAAAAATAAATAACAATTAGGGCAAATGGTGATTCGGAAAAATAAAAATGAGGGCAAATGGTAATTTGGTAAAATAAAAATGAGGCCAAATAGTAATTAGGAAAAATTAAAATTACATGCCAAATAGTAATTCGGAAAAAACATAATTAGGCTAAATTGTTCAATTTAGCAGTTTAAACTTTGTGAAATGTTCAATTTCGAATCCTAAAAATGTGTAATTGATAAAAAATGAAGGTTTAAGATTTCCAATTGTCCAAATTTAGTAGTTTGAAGCTTAAAAATTTGAAAATGAAAAAATGTTAATTTCCCCAATTCGGAAGTTTAAAATGGTCTAATTTGTAACGCTAAAAATGTGAAATTGTCCCATTTAGTAAGTTTGAAGTGTTCAAATTTTATTTCTCAAAATAAAATTTAAAAAGTTTAAAAATTGAAACTGTTCCACTTAGGAAGTTTAGAATTATCCGATCTTTAACCTTAAAAATTTTGAATGACGTATTTATATTAAAAAAATTTAAATTGTCCCATATTTGGAAGTTTGAGGTTTAAATCTGTCAAATTTTGAACCCTAAAATTTGAAAGAGTTCAATTTAGGATATTTAAAGTTTAAAATTAAAAATTGTCCTAATTTAGAAGTTCAAATTGGAAATTCTCAAGTTGGAAGTTTGAAGATTAAAATTATGCAGTTTTGAACCGTAAGAATGTGAAACGTCTCATTTAGATGAAAAAAATCTTAATCACCCCATTTTGAGGTTTAAATTTAAAAAATGTTCAATTTCGAACGCTAAACACTATTAAATTAATTAAATTTTTTTTATGTTATTAATAAATGTTAATTAATTATTAAATTAACGCTAAAAAATGAAGGTTTAAAATTTACGATTTTCCGAGTGTAGAAGTTCAAAATTGTCCAAATTTTAAACTTAAAAATCTGGAAATTGAAAATTGTTAACTTCCCCAATTCCGAATTTGAAGGTTTAAAGATTAAAATTATGCAATTTTTAAACAATGTCCCATTTTTATTTAAAAACTTTTTATCCTCCCATTTTAGAAGTTTAAACTTGAAATTGTCCAATTTTGAACCCTAAAAATTATTAAGTTAACCATACAAAATTAAAAGTTAAAAATTTTAAATAGTCCCAAATTGGAAGTTTCAAATTGTCTAATTTTGAACTGTACAATTTTGAAATGTCTAATCTAAATAAAAAATTAAAAAAAATGAAAGTTTAGTTTAAAAATGTCCAACTCTGAACCAACCTAAGTTTCATTTTAGCCAAATGGAACTCCAGAGTAATAAAAATGAGGGCAAGTGATAATTCACAGCAAGAAAAATGAGGCCAAATGATCATTTAGAAAAATATATAATTATGTCAAATGGTAGTTCGGAAAAATTAGAATTATAGCGAATATTTTTGGAAAAATAATGTGAAAATTTTATTCGGTAAAATAAAAATAAGGAACATTAGAACTGGGGTCTTGTATGGCATTTTGAAAAAGTCGCATTAAAAAAAAGGCGCACAATCCAGGGTCTGAATCTGCAAATTGATCTAAATACCTTAATTAAGTTAGGCATGACTTGATCGAGGTAAGGTTCAATCACTTCTCTCCCGTGATGCTCCACAACCTTCTGAAGCATTTTTATCGCGCCCATATTTCTCGGATAGACTTCTGTCGAACTCAGAGACGAGGCTAAATTTATTATCTGATCCGGGGGCAATACTGTTGCAAGGGTCGCTGCACATTTCTCCGCAATTCGGAGAACCTGTGAAGAGAAAAACTCGTTAATTGTAAGAGCGGTAGTAAAAGAAGGGGGGGAAAACTTCCAGAAAAAAAACAAAATTCAAAGAGAATCTAGAGACCACAAACACCCATTTCCAAACACTTTTATTTTATCAGGCAAATAAAACCTAGTACATGCCACTTTCGTGCAAAGTGCATGGAACTAAATGAAACTACATGAAATTGAATGAGTAAGTTTTGATTTTGATTCGAAATTTAAATTCTAATTCGCGAAATATTTTCAAGTTCTCGAATATTTTTAATCAGGGTGTCTACTCAAATCCTGGAAAAAAATGCTCTGACCATTCCAGATTTTTTCCAGGTATAATTTCTCATAGTACTATCGATTAATTAAATGATTGAAAAAAAACATAATTAATCACTTCTTTCATGTGTCTCTACAGACCATGAATTTGAATAATAATTCCAACAAATGTTTATTTTATCTTCTTATATGTACTTAAAATTCAGTGCAAATTTAGGTAAAATTAATATCAGTACTATCTTAAATTCAACTTAAACCGCTTCAAATTCCTAGCTTTTGGAGAAAATATATTCAACTTTCAACAAGATAGATGAATTTTTAACCAAACAGTTTAATTTCCAACCAAAAAGATTAATTTTCTACCAAAAAAGACGTTTTTTCAAGAAATTACATCAATTCTGAACTAAAAAAATCAGTTTTAAACCAAAAATGTAGACTAAAATGATAGATCTTCGCGAAAATAGATTTTTTAAACCAAAAAATAAATTTTTAACAAAATAGTTTAACTCTAAACCTAGCAGTTTTTATTTTCAACCAAAAACATAAATTTTCAACTAAAATGATGAATATTTAACTGGAACACCTAAAGTTTAAATCAAAAAGACGAATTTTCAAACAAGAACATTAAGTTTCTACCAAAGAAAAGACCATTTTTTATAAAAATACATGAATTTCCAAACGAAATATGTAGTTGGATTTTCAACTGGAAAAGGCAAATTTTGAAACAAATAAGTTCAATTATAACTAAAAAATATAAATTTCAAACCAAAAATGGAATAGATGAATCTTTAAATAAAAAAATTAATTTTCAACTAAAATTATGAATGTTTAACTGGATAGAATTAATTTTCAACCAAAAAGAGAATTATTCAACAAAATACATGAATTTTTAACTAAAAAATAAGGATTTTCAACCAAACCGATGAATTTTTAACTAAAAAAAGATGAATTTTCAACCAAGAAGATTAAATTCTACCAAAAAAGACGAATTTTCAACAAAATACCTAAATTTTCAACTAAAAAGATCAATTTTCAACCAAAATTAATTGCTTCATTTTTTTTTCTTCAATTAAATTTTGCTGATTACTGGTCAAATAATTTTTTGAGAAACGAGAAAAAATCTGCCTCGGCCCGGATCTGAACCGGGAACGCTACAATACACGAGTGGAGCATTTAGCGCTGTGGAGGTATGTTTTTATAATGCTTTTGTGGAGGAAATTTGCCGAGGCAAATTTTTTCCTGCTTCTCAAAAAAATATTTTACCAGTAATCGGCAAAATTTAATATCAGAAATGAATTAATGAATTACCCTATTCAATAAAATAACACCAATACTCTTAAACGATAAATCTTCAACTGGAAAGGACGAATTTCAAACCAATAAGATGAATTTTCAACCAAAAAGATGAATTTAAAATTTAAAACCAAGAGTCTTAATTTCTACTTAAAAAGAAAATTTTCCAACAAAATACATGAACTTTGAACTTAAATTTTCAGTTACAAGAATTAAATTTCAAACAAACTGATGAATTTTCATCTAAAATGATGGCATATTCAATTGGAACAGTTGAATTTTGAAACAAATATATGAATTTTTAACTAAAATGATGAATCTTTAACTAAAATAATTGAATTTTTAACCAAGAAGATTATTTCTGCCAAGAAAGATAAATCGCCAATAAAAAATATAATTTTTCAACCAAAAATTGAATAGTTAAATTTTTAGATGAAAAAATTTATGTTTAAGCAAAGAGATGAATTTTGGAATAAAATTAATGAATATTCAATCGAAATAGTTACATACTCACTTTGAAAAAATTAATTCTCAAAGAAAACAAAAATTTTAACAAAATGGTTAAAGTTTCAACTGGAATAAATAATTTCAATTACAAAAAAATTGTCAGCCAAAGAAAAAACTAACTTTAAACAAAATAGTTCATTTTTCAGCCAAAAATATGAATGTTCAATTAAACTGATGAACCTTCAACCAAAAAAATTAATTTTTATCGAAAGTGTTTAACTTTCAACCAAGTAATTTTATTTTCATTCCAAAAAAGAAGAATTCTGAACGAAAAATGTAGTAGTGGATATTTCAATCAAAGACGATTTTAATTTTAATTAAAAAAAAAAAACAGTTTATTTCAATCCAAAAAGAAGACTTTTCAACATAAGTTGATTTTTCAACCAGAGATGAATTTTCAATTTAAATTATGAATCTTTAACCCAAAAAATTTATTTCAAATAAAAAAGAGTGTAACTTTCAAAAAAGTAATTTAATTTTCATTTTAAAAAAGATTAATTCTGAACGAAAGAAGTAGTAATTGATATTTCAACCAAAAAAGATTTTAATTTTTAATAAAAAAAAGTTGAATTTAATAAAAAAAAAACGAATTTTTAACATGAGTTGAATTTTCAACTAAGAAAGATATTTCAGTAAATAGTGAGAGAGAGAGCAAATATTGCGAACTGTTGGATTTTCAAGCAAAAAGATTAATTTTCAATAAAATGCATGAATTTTCAATTAAAAACTATCAATTTTCAAAAAAAAAAAGAATAGTTAAATTTTCAGTCAAGAAAATAATTAAAAACTAAAAAATAATTTTTGACAAAATCGTTAAATACAGTAATATGAAGCTACTTTTATAAATGAAGAATCATTGCTATTGAATTTTATATTGCAAATTTTTAAAAAATTAGGATAGACACCCTGTTAAATTCATCCAATGTAGAATAGAGACCCTCTAAACTTGGCATGCTTCACATCAAACAATAAAAGAACCATTGAGAAAATAATCACTCAGAAAAGGTTCTTTTCGACAGAAATTTGATTCTTGGACTAAAATCTTTTCTGTGCGACAGAGAGCAAAGATGCTAGGAAAATTCGGTTACAGTTTCGTTGAAATCTCTCGACGGAACTTGGCTTTTTCCTTGAATCCTTGAAACGAAAGCATGCAAACAAACAAATACCTCAAATGTCTCTACTGTGAATCTAGGAGCTCCGACCTCTTCGTTCGGGTCTTCAAATTTGTGGGCGTGTATGACCTTCAGGACGAGAAGATCGGCATAATTCAAAAAGATTTCCCGAAGCTCGGAACACTTGACCATTTCCATAAGAGCATTCAGGACATCGGGGACGACTTTCACGTGCTCGTTCGCCAAATTCTCGAGCAGGGTTTTCAATAATTTCCTGACAAACAAAAATCCCAATTTTAATGCAATTTTATTTTGAGTTACATTTAAATCAAATAAGAAAATAAACTAAAGTGTCTAGCATGTCTTGAAAACAAAAATGCCAGGACTTTTCCAGCTTTTCCAGGACAAAAAAAAAACATTTTTCCAAATTCCTTTTTGCAGTGAAACAATATTTTTCAAGCAACATAGAAATTGTAGGTCTAGTGGAACTAAAAAGTTTCATATGCGAAATTTCTCATACGCCCCGAAAATCTAATTTTATGTTCAAAAAACCGTCTTTTGGCGAGTGTTCATTTTATCACGGATAAAAATCTCGACTCTACAATCGACAATATTTTAAAGTTTCTCATTTTTCAATTTTAACAATAATTTATTAACATTTTTTAAACCAATATTTGTTTGCTGTTTTATAATCAAAGCGAGCCCAATTTCGTATGTATGAGCTTTTTTATTAGAAGTAGTTTAAATTTGTCTGAGTTATCGCATTTTAAGCTAATTCAATTTTAATTTTCCATAAAATAATTAAATTATAAACGAAATAGTTGAATTTTCTACCAAATGATCGAATTAAAAAAAAAAAAAGATTAAACTTCAACCAAAAACAGTTGCACTTTCATCGAAATAATTAAATTTTTTTAAAGACAGTTTTAGTCATAACAAAGAAAATTAATTTTAAATTCAAAAGGGCGAATGTTTTGTCCAAATAGATGATTGTTCAACAAACCAGTTGATTTTTCAACCAATAAAAATGAGTTTTTAACAAAATACTTCAATTTTCAAGAAAATAGTTATATTTTCATCAAAAAAACTTTAATCAAAAATAGAGTTGAGTTTTTAATACACAAAGTTGAAAAAAACTAATTTCCATACAAATAGTTCAATTTTCGATCAGAACTGAAGTTTAAAAGAAAAATAATTAAGTTTTCAACAAAATAGTTGCATTTTTAACATAATTTTGGATTTTCAAGTGACAAGATGAATTTGCAGTAAAATAAATGAACAAAATAGTTTAATTTTGAAACAGAGATGAATTTTCAAATAAAATGATGAGGCTGCAAGAAAAAAAAATTATTTTTCAACAAAGTGGGTCAACTTTTCACAAAAAAAAGTTCAACCTAGAAGACGAATTTTCCACAAAATAGTTGAAATTTTCAACTCGCAAATATTAATTTTCTACCAGAAAGATGAATTTCCAACGAACTAATTTAATTTTCAACCAAAGAGAGGAATTTTCAACAACAGTAGTTCGATTTTTAACCCTGAAGTTAAATTTTCTAAATAAATAGATGAATTTTCAACAAATAATGAAATATTTAAGCTTTCAGTTAAAAAAATGATTTTCAACAAAATATGTAGTTAAATCGTCAACCAATAAAATGAACTTTCAACAAAGGAATTGAAGTTTCAACGAAGGAGATGAAATTAAAACCAAAATTCAACGAGGAAAAAAAAGTTTTAAGCCAAAAAAGATAATTATTCAATTAAAATGATGAATCTTCAACAATTTTTGTTTAATGAAGTGGTTCAACTTCCTCACAAATAATTGAATTTTCTACCAAGAAAGATACATTCTCAACGAATAATGTAATTTTAGACATTTTAAACGAAAAGGATGACATTTTAATAAAAATATTGAATTTTCAAGCAAGTAATAAAATTCTTAACCAAAAGTATAATCATCGGGAGGAAGCAACAGCAAAAAGAACAAGGCAAATAAATGATAATAAGAATATTATATCACGGTAGCACCAAATTTCATTTTCAAAATTCCCTAACTTACTCTGACCAATTTTTTATTTTCCCTGAACATTAATATTCAAATACTAAAATCTTAAGCTTGTAAAATTTTTAACATACAATCTTTTATGAACTCAGTTAAAAGAGTTTAAATTTTTTTTAAATATCTAAATTAGTATCCGTGACTCAGTCAAATTTAAACCTAATTCTAATCAATAACAGCTCATTACATGCGGAATTGATCTTACTTTCAATATATTGACAGCAACAAATTATTATATTTCAAAAAATGTCATTAAATTGTTGTTAAAATTGAAAAAAATTGGGAATAAATAAGAAACTTTGAAATACTTTCGATTATAGCTTCGTGATTTTCCCCGTGATAAAATGAAAAATCTATTGTTAAAAGGTATGTTTTTCTACTTTCAAACAAAATTAAAAAGGGAATGAAATTAAAAATGAAAAGGGAATAAAAATTCCAGGACATCCCGATTAAATAGAAATTACGAGAATTAACTCACTTAAAATTTTGTTTGACGTAAGAAACGTCTCCTCCATCACGAAGATATAACTGAAATTCTTGAAGCGCACTTCTGGTGTCTTGTTCCTCGGTTCCTGTCGACTGGAGAATTTTTATCACATTGTCGACAACTTCGGGCCCCCTTAACGAATCTGGAGATGAACCTGTAAAAGACAAAATGATTAAAATGTTATTTAAATGTTAAATACTAAGCATTAATGAATATTTCATAAGGCAGAAATAACCCTGATCTAGAAATTATAGACAATTTTAAAAATAGAAGAATATGCAGATAAAAGAATCCAGAATATTCCACATTTCACAATATTCTGGAAAAAACTTATAAAATCTCAAAACACTCTAGAATATTCAGTAAAAAAATTACAGACTTATCTAGAAAATTGAAAAAATAGATAGACTAAAAAACAGGAGATTATTTTAGAAAATTATTACTTTAAATTAAAAAGGATGATTTTGTTTTCAACAAAACTGATACATTTTTTATAAAAAAGGTGACTTTTCAACAAAATAGTTAAATTTTCAATTAAAGCGATGAATTTTCAACTGAAATGATGAATCTAAAAAAAATATATGTTAAAAACGGAGATCAATTTTCAATCGAGCAGTTGAATTTTTAATATAAAATATAAATTATCATCGAAAAATGTAATAGTTGATATTTCAAGCGAGAAAAAAATTAATTTTAAATAAAAAATGGTTGCATTCAAGCAAAAAACTAAAAGGTTGAATCTTCCATAAAAAACGTACGGCAACCCAGTGCAAATAGTGCTGGATAACTTAGTACAATTTCAACCAATTCCAATAAATAAAAGCACTTTTAATATATTAATAGCAAAAGATTATTATATTTGAAAAAACGTCATTAAATTGTTGTTAAAGTTGAAAAAAATCATGAATAAATGAGGAACTTAGAAATATTTTATATTTTAGCTTCGTGATTTTCCACCGTGATAAAATTAACAATCTATTTTTAAAAAGGTGTGCTTTTCTACTTTCAAACATGAACCTCCAAAAAACGGCCTGGCAGTCGTTTTTCGTGCAGCAGAGAACAAGTTTAAAACCCTACTTTTTTCTTTGAGGGAATAAAAATTCCAGAATTATTAGCAAAATTCAAGGACTTTTCCAGGTTTTCAAGGATTTCCAGGACGCTAGACACCCTGCCATAATACTCTAGACAAGAATTACTCGAAAATAATCACTGCAGAATAGTTTTAGAAAATGAAGAAGAATACAAAATTTAAAGAGAGTTTTAGAATAAAATAAAAATAAACGAATATTTAGGATTTCACGAATGAAACACTTTCCAAAATAATCGAAACTAGCCAAATTCGACCAAAACTGACACAAATTTCAAGTTCTTCAACAAAATGTCATGCTATTTCATATATGATTTTGTCACCACTTAAATTTTTTGAATAAAAAATACCGTGAGTTTTGAAGCCGTTATTTTCTTGGGGCGGCGTGTGATCAGCTTCTGGTGCTTCGGCTGTTCCATTAACTGTTGCATTCGTCACCGGCCTTCCCCTTTGTGTTGGCGAAGAAACAGACGAGGATCGACCCTGAAATGTACAAAAAAATTAAATTACTCAGTTTTCTATAAGCAGGCCTCAGACACACTTTAGAGAACAAAAAAAGTGCAAATAATGTCACAAATTTAAAAAAAATAGTGTCATAAAATTTGTCAAGTATCAAAAATAAACTTCAATTGATATTTAAAATGTTATTCTTTAGTCCATAAATTATCAAAATTCTTATTTATTTATCACAGGCCTCAGTCTTTCTTTTTTCATAATTTTTTCACTCAAATGCAAAATGAATTAATAGAACCCAATATGAAAATCCAACTATTGTTGGGTGAAAGTTCTTCTCGGTTGAAAAGTCTACCATTAAATTTTTCGTTAAGAATTAATCTTTTTTATTAAAAAATTGTATTATTTGGTTCAAAATTGAATTATTCTGTTGAAACTTCAACAATTTCGTAAAAAAGTAGAACATTTTTATTGAAAATTCGTCTTTTTGGTTTGATTTCAACAATTTGATGAAAAATTGGTTACTTTCCTGATCAACATTTTTTTTACTGCTAATCTATTGAAAATGTCTTTCTGCAGAAATGTAATCTTTTTTGGTTAAAAATGCAACTGTTTGGTTGAAAATTAATCTGTTTTTGTTGAGAATTCAAGGATTTTGTTGAAAATTCGTCTTTGTTGAATAAAACCAACTGTTGTTTAATTTAAATATTTTTTATTGAAATATTAACTCCTCGGTTCAAAGTTGAACTACTTTCTTATAAGTTCATTGTTTTGGTTAAAGATTCATTATCTTAGTTCAAAATTCGTGTTTTGTTTAGTTAACATTCTTTTTTTTTACTAAATATTCAACTGATTAGTTGTAAATTAATGTTTTTGATGAAAATTTATATTTTCGAGTTGAACATTCAAGTTTTTTTGCAAAAAATTCGTATTTTCGTCTCGAAAATTAAAAAATTTGGTAGAACATACAAATATTTAGAAATGGATGTATTTTGTTAAAAATGAGTCTTTTAAAGTATTTTTTTAACGAAAAATTTAACTATTTTGTTGAAAATTCAACTGATTGGTTGTAAATTAAGCTTTCTGTTGAAAATTCGTATCTTCGGCATGAAAATTCATATTTTTTAATAGAAAGTTCGTCTTTTTGTCTTGAAAATTTAACAATTCCGTATAAAATTCAACTATTTGGTACAAAATGAAACTATTTTTCAGAAAATTCATTACTTTTATTGGAAATTAACTTCCTCAATAAAAGTTTAACTACACCGCTTTTGGTTAAAAATGGATCTTTTTTAATTTAAAAATTCAACTATTTATTCAACATCTTTTAGAAACGAATGAAATATAAAATACAAAATAATGAAATGAAATTTGGACTAACATCGCATTTATTGTTCAAAACATTTAGTTTAAAATTGATGTAATTTGTTGAAAATTCGTCTTTTTTGGTAGAAAAATGAACAACTTGATTAAAAATGTATGTATTTTGTTGACAATTTGTATTTACAAGTTGAAAATGCAACTGTTTTGTAGAGAATTCGTCTCTTTGACTTGGAAATTCAATAGTTCTATAGAAAATTCGTTTTCTTCTTTTTTAAATTAATTTTTTTAACTGAGAATTCAAATATTCAATTTTTTGCTGAAAATTTATCTTTCCTTTATGAAAATGTATATTTTTTTGTTGAAAATTTAACTAAAAATGTATTTAATTAATTCGTCTTAGGATTCAAGCATTTTTTTTTGTCGAAAATTCGTCTTTTTGGTTATATTCAACTCTTTTTTATTAAAAATTAAAATATTCGAGTAGAAAATGCAACCGCTTGAAAACTTAACGATTTGGTAGAAAATACAATTATTTTATGGCAAATTTACGTAAATTGTTTTGCGAATTCATTTTTTTTGTTGAAAATTTAAAATTCGGCTCATCTTTTTGGCTTGAAACTTCAAAATTTTTTGAACATTTTTGAACATTTTTTTAAATTAAAGCAAAGAAATATTGGTATTAGCGGAAAACAGTGAGAGAAGAGTGTGATCGTGCCAAAAAAGTGTGAAATAGTGTCAATAATGTGGTGAGTCCGAGGTCTGTGTAAGATATTTACAAAAAATGAAGAAGAAGTTGATTCTCATACCGAATTCGTTAAAGTAAGAGACTCGATTCTTTCCTCCACGTCTGCCATATTGCTAATTCCACTGTCTTTGCTCGTTGTTGCTCTTTCCAAACGTTCGAAACCATAATTCTGGATTTCTGCAGTTGTGCGTCTTAAAGATCTATTTACAATAAATAACATTATTAATAATGAAACCATTTTACAAATTAAAATTAGTTGAATAAACTTAACTTGGAGTAAAGAAAGAAATTAAACAAATTAAAAACGAACTTGTAAACTTCTTCTGGATTAAGATGATCGTCTCCAGAGTCAACTTCGCTTCTCGCTCCTGCCTGGAGCCTTCTGGCGGGCGAATGAGGAAGTCTCGGAGGTGGAGTGCTCGGGGACGATGGATTGCTCGTTCCTGAAGATCTTCTCAAGTGATTTTGCACCAGAGGCAACGCAGCTTCCTAAAAAATGCAAAAAAATTTCAAATAATGGTTAATCTACATTAAAATCAAGTAACTTCATATTGTCAGGGCTCGGATTCACTCCAGAGGTCAAAAATAGTGAATAGCCAGTAGTGGAATGAATTTTGAAAAAAAAGCAAAATAGTGGTATGAAGTTTCAGGGTGTCTACTCAAATCCTGGAAAAAAATTCCCTAATAATTCCAGGGTTTTCCCAGGTATCTCAATTTGTATCCAGGTATAATTCAAATATTTTGCATAGTTTTAAACAATCGACTCGGAATATGTATTCATTTTTGCAAGTTTATTATCAATAACTTTTTTTCTTCATTTTTTAGGAATTCAATATATTTAATTTAGAAAGTTTTGACGAATTACATTACAAGATATTCTTAAATATATTAGCACCATCGATTAATTAAATAATTCAATAATATTAAAACAATAGTTAATCATTTCTTGAATTAGTCTCTGAAGTTCATGAATTTGAATAATAATTAAAACAAATTTTTATTTTATCTTCTTACTTAAAATTCAGTGCATATTTAGGCAAAATTAATATAGGTACTATATTAAATTAAATTTAAACTGGTTCAAATTTCTAACTTTTCAAGTGAAAATATTGCATTTTCTACATGATAAAAGAATTATTAACAACATAGTTGAATTTACAACCAAAAAGATTAATTTTCTACCAAAAACGACGATTTTTCAACAAAATACATGAATTCTCAACCAAATAGTTGAATTTTCAACTAAAAAAAAGATCAATTTTCAACCAAATAGTTTAATTTTGCACTAAAAAAGATCAGGTTTTAACCAAATATGGAATAGTTCAATTTTCAATTAAAACAAATAATTTTACGCGAAAAAAGATTTTGCAACCAAAGTGATGAATTTTCAACTAAAATCATGAATCTTCAACTGGAAAAGATTAATTTTTAACCAAAAAGATGTCTTTTTGTCAAAGGAGTTTCAATCAAGCAGTTTTATTTTCAACCTAAAAGATTAATTTTCATCTAAATAGATGAATATTTAACTAGAATACTTGGATTTACAAGAAAAAAAAAACGATTTTTTTAATAAAAAGATTAATTGTCTTCAAAAAAAGATGTTTTTTTCAACAAAATACACGAATTTTCAACGAAATAGTTGCATTTTCGACTAAAAAAGACTATTTTTTTAACCAAATAGTTGAATTTTGAACTAAAAAAAAAGATCAACCAAAGAGATAAATTTACAACTAAAATGATGGAATATTCTACTATTTGATTGAAGACTGAACTATTTTGTTGAAAATTTTTTTTTTATTGTTCAAAATTCATTTTTTTAACTGAAAATTGAACTGCCCCATTTTTGTTCAACATTGATTTTATTGGTCGAAGATTCAGTTATTTTCTTGAAAATTCTTGTTCGTTTCTTTGAAAATGATTTTATTAAACTGAAAATTTAACTATTTACAACCAAATACATAAGTTTTCAAAACTTATGTATTTGGTTGTAAATTCGTCTTTGTTTGGTAGGAAATTATTATTGTTGATTGAAAATTAAACTTCTTGGTTGAAAGTTGAACTACTTTGTTAAAAATTGATTTTATTAGTATAAGAGACACCTCTTTTGTTGAAAATTCAACTATTTTGTTGATAATTGTTTTTTTGTTGTTGAAAATTAATATTCTTAACTGCAAATTTAACTATTTCATTTTTGGTTGAAAATGACCGCTTTTAGTTTAAAATTCAACTATTTGGTTGAAAATGAACTTTTTTGTTGAAAACTCGAATTTTCGGGTAGAAAATTCAACTATACTGTAGAAAATTCACCTTTTTTATCTTGAAAATTCAACAATTTGATTGACATTCTTTTCTGCTTGAAATGTCAACTATTTTATTTTTCGTTGAGGATTAATCTTCTCTTTTTTTTAAAGTTCATCAATTGAATGTTCATCATTTTAGTTACAAATTTTTTGCTGAAAATTTAATTATTTAAAATAAAGTTCAACCATTTTGTTAGAGTAATCTTTTTTGGTCGAAAATTTAACTGTGTTGTTGAAAATTCGTCTTTTTGGATAGAAAATTTGTTCTTTTAGATTGAAAAGTCAACTATTTCGTTCAAAATGCAACTGCTTTTGGTTGAAGTTTAATCTTTTTTGTTTAGGAATTCGATCAACTGATTGAAAATTTAACTAGTTGGTTAAAAATTTAACAATTTTATTGTAAAGTCATGTATGTTTTCAAAAATCAACTTTTTTTATTACAAATTCGTCTTTTTGGATAGAAGATTCGTCCCTCTGGATTAAAAATTCATCTTTTTCGGTACAAAATTTCTTGAACAAAAATTCATGTTTCGTGGTTGAAAAATTAACTATCTTCTAACAAATTCAGCTTTTTGACTTGAAAGTTCAACTATTTGGTTGAAAATTCATCTTGTCAGGTTTAAAAGTCAACTGTTTTCTAAAACATTCGACTTTTTAGCTTGACAACTCAACTCTTACATTGAAAATTCAACTATTTAGTTGAAAATGCAATATGTTTCAACGTGAAATCTTAAGCGTTTCATACTGAATTTAATATGGTACCTATACGTTAATTTTTTTTAAAGAATTTATTTCTCTATTACTCTCCTATTTTCGTGAAAAATCACCTAATTTTTCCTGTTTTGAGAGTATTTTGGGCTGCGAAGTATGTTAAAATAATATGTTTTTATATTTTGTGTTTTATTTGAGTCGTTTATCAAATGCAATGTAGGGAAAATTTATAAGAGAATTATGAATTTTTACAAAGAAACTTTGTATAGAATTTTATAAATTTTTACGCCTGGAAAAAATAGATGTAGTTTTTCTTAAAAAAAAAAGGAAAATCTACAACTCGAAAAAGAAGGTTTAGGTTTTCATAATTCGACGTAGGAACCTACCACTGTTCAAACTATTTAGTTGAAAATATATGTAATTTGTTAAAAATTCGTATTTTCTGGTAGAAAATAAATCTTCTTTATAGAAAATTCATCCTTTTTGGTTAAAAATATATATATTTTATTGAGGATTTGTCTTGTTTGATAGAAATTTAAAAATGTAGCCAATTAGCGATAAAGTTCAAAAATATTTTCAGGGATGCCAGCGGTTCAGTCGTTCAAATTTAGGGAAAAAAGGGGATTTTTTTTTTAAAAAAGGGGATTTTTTTGGAAAAAGGGGATTTTTTCAAAGTGTAAGGGGAGTTAAAACACATGAATAAATATTTTTCATTATAAAAAAACTGCAAAATTCTCTTTGCGGGACCATGTAATTGTCAACAATAATTTCACTTCAAATTACTATATACTTTACTAAATACTTTTTTATTATATAGAATTTGTGATTTGCTCTTTCGGAGCGTGTGTAATTGTCAAAAATAATTTTACTTCAAATTAATGTGATACTAAATCTTGTTTTATAAAGAAATACCTGCAAGGTTTTTTGAAAAAAAGTTTTAAATAATTATTGCATTGATTTTTTGTAGCCAAAAATAAACATGTACGTAATATTTCTGCCTTACTCACAAATATTGTATAACGTAATATTTTTACGATTTGTAATTACAAATTTTCAAATATATTGGTATGTAATTATATGTATGTATGTATGTATGTATGTATACCATTAAGCCATTTCCCTTTCGGGGTAGGCGTGACACTACCTGATTCGGGTAGTGTTTCTAGGTGGATAGTTTCTTGTAGTAAATAACTACAAGTGTGGGCTCACCACACCCACGACGGGCCAACAGCACGCAGTATCCTGAACGGTCACCCATCCAAGTACTAACCGCGCCCAACACTGCTTAACTTCAGTGATCTAACGAGAACTGGTGTTTTCAGCGTGGTATCGCAATATGCAATTCATTAATTACATTTTCGCCTGTGAAAAATATGTACTTCGATGCGAAGATATCACATCCAATAAGAGGTATGCGAATTTTATTGTGCCCGCGTATATTAATTGTGGCGCGTGTTTTTGAATGGCTTGAAACTGTGTGACGTGCGCCGAAGAAAGGGGGCTTACTCTAAAAAAAAATCGAAATTGAGGTTTTTACTTCTTTCAATAGCTTTTGAGTTTCTCTTCTTAATGAAACCATCGAAAAAAAATTCCGAGCGTTATTATTGCTAATATTTAAGTTGATAGGTACCCGAGAAATCGGGTTTTCGCTCGAGATCCCGTGAAACACCTCCCACCACTCACCACTACATCTCCGCGTCTCATCTATACTCTGTCCGTGAGCGGTGCAGCGGTTGCGTGAGAATGTAGTGGCAAGTTGAGAGGGAAGATTTCGTGAGTCTTCCCTCTCTCCTGAAAGTCGCATCTATCAGGTCGACTTCGACCGCCCCCTTTCTGCGGGGCACGTCAAATGTGATAATTTTTACAAAAATGTATCTAAACTTTGTGAAAAAAGGGGGAAATTGGGTCAAAATTCTCCATTTTAGGGATTTAAGGGGATTTTTCAAATTTAAGGGGGAAAAAAGGGGAAAAGGGGAAAAAAAGGGGATTAGGGAAAAAAGGGGACGGACTGGCATCCCTGTATTTTTCAAACAAAAGTATAGAAACAGTGGCATTAGCGGACAATTGTGGTAAAACATTGTCTTCAGTTTAATTTTTTTCTTCGAAGTAATAGCAAAACAGTATTATCGCTCAAAAACAATGTCAAATGATGTCAATAATTTAATGAATCCGAGGTCTGAAAGTGTCATTAGTGGCCTGAGTGTGAGCCCTGTACTGCTTCTATTAAAATTTCCTACTAACCTGGTAATATTTTGGTAATTCAGAAAGAATCATGGTAACTTGTGAGGGATTTAAATTATACAAGGCGATAACAGTGCTCTGAGCGTGCCTCCTGACGTCCTGACTTTTCACGTCATTCGTCCAGTCAATCAGACGAGCGAGGGCCGTTCCCGCCGAACTCGTTAACGCCGAAGGCTCCGAGGTTTCTGTGATTTGGGTGATGAAAGTCAAGGTCGCAACCTTCACACGGGAATTTGGCGTTTGGGTCGGATCCGTCAAAAAACGCATCACTGCCGGTAGCAGTTGTTCTCCAGTAAAACAGTCTCTAAAAAAATAAAATTTAATAGAATTTAATTACTTAGAATCATTGAATATTCAAAAAACAAATTAATTAGATTTGAAGATAGTAAAAAAAAGCTCACCTTACGATATCCAAAGTCTTGTGAATTTTTGCTTGGACAGATCCGAGCAAATCAGTTCCTAATTTGTTGAGAAGTCTGGCGGAGAGAACGTAAAGCCAGTCTCCCAAATCTTCCTTGTGCGTCACAATTAATTCATTAAGTGTGTCCAAAAAGAGGCTAAATACTTTTGTGTGAGAATCCATAAACATTTTAGAAAAAATATCCGTTATTTTCCGCAATTCCGAGCCTGAAAGGGTCTGTCCGTTGGAAAGAAAATACTGAAGGCCGACCAAACCTTCCTTCCTGTCACTCCAGTGCTTGCGACTGCAGTTTTCTATGATTTCCTTAATGTCCTGATGAGAAAAAAAAAAGAAAACTTGAGCCTTCAGAATGAGAGAAGGGAATTAGAGGATTCTGTAATAATATATAATTGTTTAAATTGAAAGTATGGAATTTTGTGAACCCATAAAAAAGAATGAAGATTAAAAAGTATAAAGTAATATAAAGTTCTCAGATTTTTTCTACAAGGTTCAGAGCTTCCATTCCATTTTTTATATATAGTTGAATAAACTCCAGATTAGAAAGAATACATCTTGAAGCTCTTCGAATTTAAATTCAAAACATGGGAAACATTTTTGAACAAACTGAAAACCCTGAAAGCTTGAAAATAGTTTGTTTTCTATTTCTAATATACTGCTATTTTTACATGCAGGATAAGGCTGAAGCTTTTAAATACTCATATACTGAAGAGTCTAAAAAAAGCAATTCAAATTATACAAACTAAATGGAAATTTAAAACAGAGTTTGAAGCGCACAATTTCAAATTTATTTTTATTTCTAATAATTATTTATAAAACATCAAATTTAGGGGTAACTACTTTGAAAATGCATCGATTACAAAGAATTAATAATAAGACATAAGAAACGAGTACAAAAATCACTCAACCTTTATTTCTTATTTTTTGAAGTATATAAATAATAAAATATTAAATATAAAAGTATAGAAGTGTGAAATTTGAAAGAATGCATATTTTCAAAAAGTAGATGAATGTTTATCATTCAATCTTAAGGAACATAATGAGTTGTAACATCCTTTTATGGAATATAAGGCTTTTAATTTTATAACGTGGAATTTTACGGAATTTTATAGAATATCGTGGACTTTCAAAAAAAGTATATTTTATCATTTCACACTTAAATTTAATAAACTTTGTGAGAATCACGGAATTTATCGGAATTGACCTGATGAAATATCGTGGAATTTTTTTGAATATCATGGAATAACACCGATTTTAACTGAATTTCGTGGAATTGTATAGTTTTTTAATAGAATTTTCTCTCATTTAACTGAATCTTATAAAACATCATGGAATTTTATGGAATATCACAGAATTGCATACACTTTACTGGGATTTCGTCGAAATTTTATAGTTTTTTTAGCAGATTTTTTTCTCGTTCAACTGAATCTTATGAAATATCGTGGAATTTTCTGGAATATCACGAAATTTCATAGCCTTTAATGGGATTTTGTGGAATTTTATAGTTTTTTGATAGATTTTTATTCACCTTTAACTGAATCTTATGAAATATCATAAAGTTTTCCAATATATTATAGAATGTCACAGAATTTAATGGCCGTGCGTGGAATTTTATAGTTTTTAAATTGAATTTTCCTCATTTAACTGAATCTTATGGAATTTTATGAACAATCACGCAATTTCATAGACTTTAATGGGATTTCGTGCAATTTTATAGTTTTTTAATAAATTTTGTTCTCGTTTAACTGAATCTTATGGAATATCATAGAATTTTCTCGGAATATCACCGAATTTCATAGATTTGATTGGGATTTTGTGGAATGTTATACGTTTTTAATAGATTTTTTCCTTTCAACTAAATCTACGGAATATCATCCATTTTAACAAGATTTCGTGAAATTGTATAGACTTTTAATAGGATTTTTTATCAGTTAACTGAATCTGATGGAATATCATAACATTTTCTGGAATATCAAGAAATTTCATTAAATTATATTAACTTTGATGGAATTCTATAGCTTTTTCAATACAATTTTAATAATTTGACTTATTTTATTAAATGTTATAGAATATTGTGCAATCTCATGAAATTTGAGGGATTTATAATCGATCTCGTGAACTTTCACATCATTTCTGTCATTTCACGGAGTTCCTTGTCTAAAAAGAAATTTGATGGAAGTTCACGGATTTTTATTTTTTTTTTATTTTAAACAGTATCATGAGATTTAATCACATAAGATGAAATATTATGGCATTTTGATACTATTTAACTGTATTTATTGATTATTTAACTGTATTGTATGGAATGTCATAGAATATCACGAAATTTCATAAAATGTCATATTCGCACTTGGTTTCTAGAACTTCCACAGAATTTTGTGTCATTTTATCGAATTTATCAAATATAGAACAACATTTTATTGGATATCGCGGAATGTCTCCAAATTTTAATAATACTTTAATTAAAAAAAAAACAGAGAATTTCAAGGAATATCATAAAATATCTCGGAATGTTGGCTGAATTTTCAGAAACATGAGAAATAATTTTCTGGAATTTTACGGAATATCTATAGGATTTCCTAGAATTTCATAGTATTTATTTTATGGAATGTCACCTTACCCCGAAAATTAATGGAGTATCATTAATTTTTCTCGCTGTTATTTAATTTTATACAACTTCAATTTGATGACGTTTCCAAGAATATCACTGAATGTCTTATGATTTTAGAAAATAAAAATTGAATCATGCAATTTAAGGAAATGTCATGAAATTGTATTTGCTTTTCAGAAACTCAGATTAAAAAACACACACACAAAAATAAAATATCAGAATACATCTAAGGAATTTGAAATCGTGTGATTAAAGAACAAGCCGCTTTTAATTATCAGGAGTGCGTAAATTACGTGCGAATTACACAAATTTCGCGACTCCCAACACTAACAAAATTGCAATTGATTGAATTGAACAAACCTTGGGGATAGATTGATCCCACAAATCTCGGTAGAGTCTCTGTTGCGAGCCGCTCCACGAGAATGACTAACGGGTACGGATGGCAAGACGACAAGGATGACAAGACGACAATGACATGGCGCATCGATTAGTCCAAACCAAACAATTTCGCCGCAACAAAAATAAAAACAAAAAATCAAACATGCATTAACTACATTGTCGTGGAGAGGAGACTCGATTAAATTTCAAAATCCACTCTTTTTTTCTCAACACTGATTGCTCCTAAACGTTAGGAATTTTAAATTTTAAATATGCCGCGTTTGAGGAGAAATTTAAAGATGCAAAGTAAGTTGCTCGTAAGAAGCAACGAGCGATGCGCAGGAACTAAAACAGGGTGTCTACTT
>CAKNXH010002383.1:113202-133397 GCA_932178445.1 Andricus quercusramuli | reverse complement strand
AAAAAAAAATGCCAGGACTTTTCCAAAGGTTTTCCGGGATAGAAAATAAATTTGTCCACGTACCTTGTAGATCTTGTGGAAATAAAAAGGGTGTCACATTCGAATTTTCTCATACACCTCCAAAATCTGATTTTATGGTCAAAAACCCGTTTCTTGGTGATTGTTCATTTTATCACGGTGAAAAATCACGAAGCTATAATTGAAAATATTTCGAAGTTTCTAATTTTTTCCCAATTTCTTCAACTTTAACAAAAATTTAATGACATTTTAAAAATCCGATAATCTTTTTCTTCTGATATAATTAAAGTGAGTTAAATTCTGCGTTTAATAAGCTTTTTTTATTATTGGTTGAAATTTTACTGAGTTATCAAACTTTAAGCTAAATTAGCAGCTGAATTCTCAAGTAAAGCCAAAGTTGATTAGAATTTTTCACTCGTTCGCTAAAAAGATTAATTTTCAATGCAAAAGGACAAATTTTTTGTCCATATAGACGAATTCTTAACAAAACAATTGAGTTTCGACCAAAAAGGATTACTTTTTAACAAAATGCTTGAAGTTTTAACCAAAAGAGACGATTTTTGAACAAAATAGTTGAATTTTCAACCAAACAGTTCAACAAAACATTTGAGTTTTCGACCAAACAGGATGACTTTTTTAACAAAAGACTTTAATTTTGAACAAAATACTTAAATTTTCAACAAAATAATTTAATTTTTAACCAAATAGTGGTACTTTCTACCTACAAAGAGGATTTTTCAACCACAAATAGTTGAATTTTCAACAATAAGATGATTTTCGAACGAAAAATGTAATAGTTAATATTTCATACAAAAAAAGAGAAATCTAAAGAAAAATAATAAAATTTTCAACCAAAGAGTTGACTTTTCATGAAAATAATTAAATTTTCAACAAATTAGTTGATTTTTTAACCAACCAGTGGAACTTTCAACCTACGAAAATGAATTCTCAAACAAAACGACGGATTTTCAACTAAGAGGATTAATTTTCTACCAAAAAATACTATTTTTAACAAAATACATGAATTTTTAAATAAATAGTCGAATTTTTAGGTACTTAAATTTTTAAAAAATTGATTTAACTTTCACACAATTAGTTGATTTTTCGATTTCAAAACATCAATTTTTACCCAAAAATGGAATAGTTACATTTTCAGTTAAAAAAGTTAAAATGCGTTTCCAACAAAGTAGTCAAACTTTCAACTAACGAGATGAATTTTCAATAAAAAAAATTAGTTTAAAGAAAATGAAATTTTAAGTAAAAGGATGATTCTTCAAGAAAAAACTGATTTTTAATAAAGTGGTTCACCATTCAACCAAGTAACTGAATTTTCTACCAAAAAGATGAATTCTCAACAAATAATGTAGCAGTAGATATTTCAATCAAAAAGGATGACTTTTGAACAAAATTGTTTAATCTGCAACCAAATAATAAAATTGTTGGCAAGGCAAATAAATTACTAACAAGAACATTGTTTTAGGGTGGCGGCAAACCGAATTTTCAAAATTCCCTAACTTTTCCTCGTCCAACTCTTCATTTTTCTTAACCATTAATATTCAAAGACCAGAATTTTAATCCTGTAACATTTTTAACGCTGAACCTCTTATAAACGGAATAAAACAATTTCAAATCAAAATAAAAAAATTCAAACTTATTATCCTTGACAGTTATTTAAAGCACCTCTTATAGAAATTCCGTGACTTTTGCAAGATTTTTTTTTCTTCAAAATCTCTGACTTCCCCACTCAATAAAATTCCGACTTTTCCCTGATTACCAGGTTTTTTCTAACCTACGACCATCCTGTGCAAATAGTGCTGGATAACTCAAAGACAAATTTCAACCAATTCCAATCAACAAAAGCCCATCACATACGGGACTGAACTTTTTCTACTTTCAAACAAAAGAAAAAATTTGAAATCAAATGAAAAATAGTGCAGTTACGAATTATTTTATAGATGAACCTACCAAAAAACGGTTCAGCAGTCTTTTTTCGTTCAGCAGAGAACAAATTTGGAAACACATTTTTTCTTCAAGGGAATACAAATTCCAGGACTACAAGGGTGGATCCAGAAAATTGTTCGGAGGGAGCGATTGTGAATTTTCTTCAATGAATGCATTTCAACGTTTTTTTTTTAAACTTCACATTTTCAAGTTGAAAATTCAACTGTTTTGTATAGAAAATTTGACATTTTGTCTTGAAAATCCAACTGTTTGGTAGAAGATTAATTTTTTTAAATCAAAAATTGTTTTTCAATCAAACTTTAATTATTGCATTTTTGGTAAAAAATTGATCTTTTTTAGACTCAAAATTCAACTATTTGGTTGAAAATTTATGCATTTTGTTTGAAAATTTGTCTTTTTTAATAGCAAATCAATTTATTTGGTTAAAAATGCAACTGTTTCTTTGAAAATTAATTTGTTTTGGTTGAGAATTCAACTATTTTGTTAAAAATTTGTATTTTTTGGTTGAATTTAATTAGGTTTGTGTTATTTATTAATATTGTTTATTGAAAATTCATCTTTCTAGGTTGGAAAATCTACTCCTTTTGGTTGAAAGTTGAACAACTTTCATAAAAATTCATTTTTTTTTGTTCAAGATTCATAATATTAGTACAAAACTTTTCTTTTTGGTTTAAAATTTAACTATTTTGTTGAAAATTTAACTGTTTTGTATAGAAAATTCGTCTTTTTGTCTCGGAAATTCAACTCATTGATAGAAAATTGAACTATGGGGCAGAAAATCCAACTGTTCTGTAGAACATTCGCTTTTTTATTAAATTTTTTAATGAAAATTTAACTATTTCATTTTTGGTTGAAAATTGATTCTTTACTTCAGAAACTCAACTATCTGGTTAAAAATGTATGTAGTTATTTGAAAATTTATTTTTTTTTTGGGTTGAAAACTAACTTTTTAACTTAAAATTTACCTTTTTGATTGAAAATTTAATTTTGTACTGAAACTTCATATTTTTGGGTCGTAAATTCAACTGTTTTGTATAGAAACTTCGTCTTCTTGTCTTGAGAATCCAACCGTTTGGTAGAAAGTTAAACTGTTTTCTAGAAGATTATTTTTTTTTATTGAAAATTCTTGTTTCTTTATGAAAACTTGACTATTCCATTTTTGTTTAAACCTTGATCTTTTTAGATTACAAATTTAACTATTTGGTTCAAAATTGATGTTTATCTGTTGAAAATTCGTCTTTTTTGGTTGAAAATTCAACTGTTTGGTTTATTATCATATTATCATTATTGTTTATATCAAAATGTATGTATTTGGTTAAAAAATCGTCATTTTTGGTAAAAAAAAATAACCTTCTTGGCTGAAAATGCAACTATCTGGTTAAAAACTGATGTAATTTGTTAAGAATTCGCCTTTTTTAATAGAAAATTAATCTTCTCGATTAAAAATGTAATTATTTAATTGAAAATTCAACTGTTTTGTAGAAAGCTCGTTTTTAGCTTACAAATACCACTATTTGGTTCAGATTTTTTATTTAATTCAGTTAAAAAATGAAAATCTCTCCTTAGTTAAGATATCAACTACTATTTTGAACATTAAACTACTTTCTTAATTCATAAGAATCAGTAAAATTTAATCAAACGAGGTTTAAAATTTATGCAAAAAAAAAAACTAAAAATAAGGTATGATAATTAGGGGATTTGTCAATGAAATTAAGAGGCCTCAAATACTTTATGTACCTGATATACAAATTTTCAAATTTTGAATTCGGTTTCTCAAATCTCGGAGGGGGGGGGGGGGGGGGAAAAACAAAAAAGGCGCTCTCTCTCTCTGGATCCGCCCTTGCAGAACCATGAACAAAATTCAAGGACTTTTTCAGGACGCTATATCCTGTTTCCCCTTTTTAAACATTCCCCTGGATCCCAGATATCCAGACTTCCAGAGGAATCCAGGGAAATGATAATTGTGACAATTTTTCAGGCAAAACACAACATGCAAAGTATTTCTAACGTCAAAGCGTGGCACCGAGTTGGTGTCAAATTGTTTTACTTGGAATTATGTACACAGTGATTTGTTTTTATTATAAAATTATACATGACACGTACCAGAGGAATGAGACGCTTGTTTGTGACATCCACTTAAAGCATGACTTTTCAAGAGAAAAAAAAACGAAATGAAAAAAAACAATGATAAAAACTGACACTCAGCTCGGTGAAAGAGATCTAAATGTCACTATGTAGAGATGCATGAACAGCTAGCGCCGCCTGTGACGCATATTCTTTACTAGTTTTCGACAGTCCAGATGAATGAATAGACAATCCCAATTAGATGATTTATTTATTTATTATTTATTTATTGCAACGTATCTGCTATATTACTTTTTTCAGATGAGAGTAATAAGTAAAGGCTTGTTTCATAAAATATTTATAATTGCGACATTTAAAAACATTAAACACCTTTTTACTTGAGGGACGAATACAGACAAAAATGGTTAATATAATAAAAAAACGGTACATCTATTTTGTGCGATTATTTCAGAATACTATTCACTCACATAATCAGGAAAGAAATCCCAAAAATGTTATAAAAAATATTAAAGACAAACTTAATTACAGGCAAAATGATCATTTCGCGAGAATCACCCAGCTATTGAAGTTTATTTAAATCAAATTCTAGCAATTCACACATTATTTATTGATTCAAGTAGAATTCTAGTCAAATGTAACAATTCAAGAAGAATTCTAACAATCTGAATGCGAATAAAACTACAGCAATTCAAGTTAATTAAAATATAATTCAAATAGAAATCTAACAATTCAAATAGAATTATTGCAAATCAAATAGAATTCTAGTTTATTCAAAATGAAACCTAGTTTTTTATACACAAGTCTAACCACTCTAGTTAAATCAAATGGAATTCCATCAATTAAGGTCAACAATTCACATTAATTCAAATAGAATTCTAGCAATTCAAACAGAATTATTGCGTATCAAACTGAATTTTAGTTAATTCAAAATAAAATATAGTTTATTGATAAAGAATTCTAGCAGCTCAAGATAATTCAAATTGAATTCCATCTATTTAGGCTTTAAAATTCAAATTAATTCAACTAGAAATCCAGCAATTCAAGTAAATTAAAAGAGTCATAGCTATTCAAATTAATTTAAATGAAATTCTTGTAATTTGTGCAGATTTTTTTTTCTTCAAGTAGAATTCTATTCAAATGTAGCAATTCAAATAGAATTCTAACAATATGAATTTATTCAAATAGATATACAACAATTCAGACTTAAAAATATAATGTTAGTCAATTTACATTTAACTCTAGCAATTTAAATAGATATACATCAATTCAAATAGAAATCTAGCAATTCAAGTAGAATTCTAGCAATTGCAACAAAATTCTAACCATTCAAATAGAATTATTGCAAATCAAATCGAATTTTAGTTAATTTAAAACAAAATATAGTTTATTCATAAAGAATTATAGCAACTCAAGATAATTCAAATTAAATTCCATCAATTCAAGCTTAGCAATTCAAATTAATTCAACTAGAATTCCAGCAATTTAAGTAAATTGAAGAGAATCACCTAGCTATTCAAGTCCAAGTAAATAAAATTCTAGTAAAACATAATTTTTGTTTGAATCAAGTAAAATTCTAGTCAAATGTAGCAATTAAAATAAAATTCGAACAATTTTAACGAATTTAACTAGAAATACGGCAATTTAGATCAATTGAAATAGAATGCTAGACAATTTAAATTTAATTCGAACAATTCAAATAGAATTATAACAATTCAAGTTTGATTATTGCAATTCAAATGGAGTTTTAGTCAATACAAAATTTAATCTAGCTTACTTATATGGAATTCTAGCAACTCAAGTTGATTCAAACAGAACCATAATGGAATACAATGGAAACCGAGCAATTAAAGATAGTTTAAATTCAATCGTAGCAATTCAATTCTACTTAATTTAAATGTGAAGCCGAACAACATTGAATGTTTCAATTTAAAATAATTCAACACTTTCAATTTAAACCTCTTCTAGTATTACAAATATGTACTTTAAAATTCAAATTATTCAATATTGAACCCTTCAAACTTAAACTTGCGCAACTGTTTAGGTATTGCACTTTGAAACAAACTTACAGAATCTTCAAGGATTTAATTTAAAAATCTTGAAAATTTAATTCTTTCAATAATAAAGGCCTCAAACTTAAAACTGTTAATTACGACATTTTCAACTATTAAATTTTCCAACTTGAAATATATTTGTAAAATTTTGAACGATTAAATTCACAAATTGTTGAATTTCAAATATAGATTCGAAGTAATCTAATTCAATCATTTTTTATATAAAATTATTCATTTCGGTCCTAAATTATACAATTTTGCATGTTTTAATCTAAAAATATTCAATTTTAAATACTTTCAGTTTTAACCAAATTTTTAAAAAGAAACTAAACCTGATATTTAAGCTTTTAAAGTTTCGAAACAAACAACCAAAAACGTTTAAAGAAACTAAAAAATAAAGTTTTCAAATTCAAGCCATAAAAATTAAACAATTTTACAACTGGGAATCGAAACTGAACAATTTTAACTGAAAAATGCTTAAAACTCTTTAATTATTAACTGAAATCGCAGCCACTTTGAAGAAGTTCAAAATAAACTTTCATTTTCCAGCTTTTGTTTCCGTAACCACCCTGAAAATGAATAAAAAAAGTTGACTATGTAGTTTCTAAATTGGGCCCTGAAGTTGTACATTTTTCCCATCAGGTGGCGTATTAGTTGTACATTGTTTACACCAGATGGCATATTACTCGAGCGGTTGCCACAGAATCCGTTCGTTTTTAATTAACAATAAGAGAGTCAGGGAACATAAACGAGCTAAAGAAAAAGTGAAAAATTACAGTGATTATCAGTGGGTCTTTGCAGAATCGGAATCCCAGATTGACGATAAGATCGTGGTAAGGACGGAGTTCGTCTAAGCGGGCCGTGAGGCTGGCCCTGAGTATGATGTAAATTCTCAGTGCTACCTTCGCACGTGAAATGCAAGGTAGGTCGCAAAGCAGCATGTAAAAAAGAGACAGACCAAAAGGTAGCCGGAATTAGTTCAATCCTCAATTGGCTCTGTCTTAAACCTGATTAAATCTTTCCAAATTACAACGATTATTAACATTGCCCTCTCTTTTTTCTTACCAATTTCAAATAGCTAAACGTTATAATCTTTCAATTGAAAATTCAAACTTGAGTTAAAACTCCTGGTCTTATTTTGAAAAGCTTGCTCAATATGGAAGAGATTTTGGCCACCTCTTCTTGGAGAAGTGGTTCCTAAAAAGTGGAGACTAACCTGCGGCACTTAAAGCGGGTCTAGAAGCTCTGGGGCTGACGCTCGTCGTCCTCGTGACAGCATTTAAACTGTTTATACTCCCACTGTTGCTCAGGGACATTAAAGATCTTTTGTAGGTCGCATCGAGACTGTTAAGAAGAACCTCCGCTTGCTCGGGAAACTGATCTTTGAAAGCCCAGTAGGAACTGAAAGTATAATTTTAATTTAGTTTTAAGAATTTCCTATATAGGAGATTCAGGGCTCGGAATGACTTCAGAGATCAAAAAATAGTGACAATAGTCGCATTACATTTTTTAAATAATAAAATTATATCCTATCTAAAAAAAAGTGGTGTAACGATATGCCTAAAAAATCTTGTAGTCATTGTTGTTAAAAACCGGATTGACTTTTCTTTATGGGCCATACTTAAATTACGTAACAAATTATAGGCCCTCTCTAATGGCAATTTTGTGTACTTAATATATGCTTTGCAGGATGAATGCTTCATTTTCAAAATTCCCTGATTTTTCTTTGGTCAATTTCTTATTTTCTCTGGCCGTCAAAATTCAAATAACAGCATTTTAATCTCGTAATATTTTTAATATAGGATATTTTATAAACTGGATAAAACAATATTTCAGATGCAATATTACAATTTTCAAATTTATTTTTTTTTTTTAAAGAAAAAATGACAGTTCCACCATAAAAGATGACACTTATAACAAAATACTTGAATTTTCAACTTAAAAAGATGAATTCTCTACAAAAAAGTGTAATAGTTTGATTTGATTGGTTTATTAGTGATAACCCAACAGTTACAAAAAGAACAAAAAGACTAATTTTCAACAATTAAAGATTTTTCAGTCATAAAAGAAAAAAAAAGTTCACCTAAATTGTTGAACCTTCAAGTCAAAACACGAATTTTCTGTACAAAAATTGAATTTTCAATGAGAAAATATGCATTTTCAGCAGAAAAATTAATTTTCAAGAAAAATGTAAAAAAAATTTCAACAAATTAGTTCAACTTTTACCCACGCAGTTGAATTTACAATTTAAAAAAATCAGCTATCAACAAAATAGTTCAACTTTCAACCAAAGGGATGAATTTTCAACTAAAAATATGAATCAGCAAAAAAATGATTTCTTTACAACGTGGTTCAACCAACACTTTCAAACAAAAAAGTTGAATCCTCAAGCAAAGCAGATTAATTTTTCAATCAAATAGTTGCATTTCTATCCAAGAAATTAAATTTTCAACAAAATAGTTGAATTTTCATCCAAAAAAGATTTCAGTTGACTATTCAACATCAAAATATGAGTTTTAAATAAGAAGTAAATTTTCTACGAAGATACTTGCATTTTCAACTAAAAAATAAGAATTTTCAACAAAAACAGTTGAATTTTCAACCGAAAAGGATGACTTTTTAACGAAATTGTTGAATTTTTAAGCCAACAGTTGCATTTTTATCGAAGCCAGATGCAATTTCTACTAAAACAGATGAATTTTTAAATCAAGAAATAAAAATTTCAAAAGAATAGTTGAATTTTCACTCAAAAAAGATTTCAATTTGACTTTTCAACATCAAAGGAGATTTACAATTTTTGAACAATTTAAGGTAATTTAAACATTTTTTTAAAGAAGAAATCGGTTATTTTGAGGGGTTATTCTAGTAACTAACCCCGAAATAAACGCTATTTTTGTGAATTTGTTATGAGATTATTAATCAAGATATTCATGTTGGATTTGATAGGCTTAATCAATACACTCCTGAGTTACATTAAAAAAATTTTTCAATTCATTTTATACACAAAAACGGCAGTCAAACGCAATGCCTCGAAAAGTACGTAGGTCTGGCTTGTTGAAAAAATCTCGTAACTGGACCATCTTAAACAGAAAAATCAAAAAGTTTTAGGTTTAGTATGCCAATGGCTATGTCTCCTATAAATTTGTTTAATATACGTGTTATTTTTGTACGTATATTAAACAAATTTATAGGGGACAACATAGACATTATCATACTTAATCTAAAACTTTTTGATTTTTCTTTTTCAGATGGCCCAATTCCGAAATTTTTTCAACAAGTCGAACCTACCTACTTTTCTAAGGTCTTTCTGTATAAAAAATGTATAAAATAAATTTAAAACAATTTGTAATGTATTTCAAGAGTGTTTTTATTGAGCTCAACAAATCCTACATCAATATCTTTATCAATAATCACATAAAAAAATTCACAAAAATAGCGTTTTTTCGGAGGTATTTACTAGAATGATCCCCTAAAGAAAAATCATTAAATTTCCGAGAAGATTTAGAAGTTGGAACAATTTTTTGTTCTTTTATGTTAATGTTTTTCATAGAAATTTAATATTTGTGATAAAAAAAAAATCATAATATTTTTCAGATTATCATTCAGTCATTAAATTATCAATTTTTATTTTTATTGTCATTTTTACCGGAAATCGCTGTAGATTTTAAAGAAAATTGTCAATTTTTGAACAACTTTAGGTTATATTAACATTTTTCGCCGGAAAAAGGAGATTTAAAACAAAAAAATTTGCTCATTTTTTAGTAATCAAATTTGAAATTATTTGATTTCGAATGTTTTCGACTTTATGATACTCAACCAATAAGTATTACAAATAAAAATTGTAGAATTTTAATGGAAAATAATGAAGAACAGATGAATTTATAGAATCTAAAATTAATGTTTGTATATATTAGCCTTTGGAACTATTTTCCCGTATATATTTCTATATCAGAGATGGGAGAAATGTTATTTAAGCCAATCATCGAAGTTTGAAAATATTTTTATAGGGAAAGTAACGAAAATTCAAAATAATGGCAACACTAAAAAAAAAGTGTCAAATAGTGTCAATAGTAGCATGAGTCCAAGCCCTGAAGATTACTTCTCATTTTGTTAAAATAAAAATGAAAAACTATACTCACTTTCTGGCGAAAGATCGGGCTTCGGGGTCAGAATCGGCGATTCCCTTTTTGATTGCATCCTGGAGGAGACTGACATGCCTCGCGAGGAGCTGCTGAGGCCAGGACTTTAAAATAAGGTTCAAGTACTCGCAAGACGCCCTGCGGATTTCTTTGCTTTTGTGATTCATGGATGTCGTGATTATTGGAATTAGACGAAGGCCGTGAGTGTTCTGGAGGATGAATCTTACTGCAACTGCTCCCGCTGAAGCCATCACCTGAAGAGCGAAAGATTTGAAATTTGAAGCTCTTTGTAAAATAAAGAAATAAGTGCGGAAGCAATTACAATTATGGTTATTGCTAGAGACTTAAATATTAAGTTTAATGTGTTCTTAAGGTGTTCTATTTCTATCAATTGTAATTAAAACCGCAAATTGAATTTAAAGAAAAGCTTGTAAAATGAATATTAAGTACGTGAACCGGAAGTAGAAGGGGAAGGGAGAGTTCGTGACTGAACGATCGAGTGAGTACGTGTGCGAAAAAGAGCGGTCTGTAAAGTCTGATTATTGTCACTAAAATTACATTTTACTGTTAAAATCGGTGTATTTATTGTGTCCTTAGCGCGTATAAATTCGAGTGATAACAGTATTGATATACCTTGGCACTATTCTGGATAAGATTCATTAGATGGAGTAAAACGGACTCTGCGAAGCTAGAGAATTTGTTTTTGAGATGCTGGCTCAAAAAAGCCAATGTTATGCATGCTTCTCTTACAACCTGCGACCTGAGATCCGTGCTGGCCGTTTCGAAAGATCTTTGTATGCTCTTCAGACATTCGGGGAAGTTGTCGTAGTTCGCACCTCCGGCGAGAATAATTCCTCTTAATTTCTTCATCTGAAATTTTCGAGAACTTATTAGAACTTGAATCAACCAGATTTAGGCAATTGCAAAATTTACTATTACAGGGTGTAATCAAAATTCAGTGCGTATTTATGTAAAATGAATGTGGGTTCTGTATTAAATTAAATTTAAAATTTTTCAAATTCCTAACTTTTGAAGTAGAAATATTGCATTTTCAACAAGACAGATGAATTTTTAACCAAACAGTCGAATTTTCAACCAAACAGATTAATTTTCTACCAAAAAGACGATTTTCCAACAAATTAGATGAATTCTCAACCAAATAGTTGAATTTTTGACTAAAAAAGATCCATTTTCAACCAAATAGCTGAATATTGAACTAAAAAGTATAAGTTTTCAACCAAGAATGGAACAGTTAAATTTTCAGTTAAAAAAATTAAGTTTCAACCGAACAAATAAATTCTCAACTAAAGTGAAGAATTTTTAACTGGGATACTTAAA
Organism: Andricus quercusramuli; assembly: GCA_932178445.1. Lineage (NCBI taxonomy): Eukaryota > Metazoa > Arthropoda > Insecta > Hymenoptera > Cynipidae > Andricus > Andricus quercusramuli. Next base: position 121,804 of record CAKNXH010002383.1, on the reverse strand, counting down.
TTTTAAACAATAAAGATTGATTTTCAACTAAATTAAAGCATCTCTAATTGTAATAGTTGAATTTTCATCCAAAAATATGTGTGTTTCAAATAAGATTATTCTTTTAAACAAAAAAAATACTATTTTCAACAAAATACGTGAATTTCCAAATGAAAAAGTTGCATTTTCTACCAAGAACATTAATTTCTACCAAAATAGAAGATTTTTTAAATATATACATTAATTTACAAGATGAATTTTGCACTCAAATATATGGAATATAATATTTACATTAATTTACAAGATGAATTTTCCACTAAAATGATGAAATATTCAATTTGAATAGTTATATTTTCGGTTTGAAAAAATTAATTTAAAAAACATCTAATTATCAAAAAAAATAGATTCTCAATTAAAATTATAAATCGAATAGTTAAATTTTAAACAAATATTTTGAATTTTCAACTAAAATAACGAATCTTTAACTGAAATAGTTAAATTTTCAACCAAATAGTTCAATTTTTAACAACAAAATATTTTTCTGAATGATTTTGAACAAAATGCATGAACTCTCAACCAAACAGTTAAATATTCCACTGAAAAAGATCAATTTTGAACCTAAAGTTGAATTGAACAAAGTGATAAATGTTCAACTAACATAATGAATCTTCAACTGGAACAGTTCAAACAAAAAGATTAATTTTACAGCAAAAAATACGACTTTTCAACAAAATACATGAATTTTCAACGAAATAGTTGAATTTTAGCATAAAAAAGACCATTTTTTTTACTGAATAGTTGAATTTTGAAATAAAAAAGATAATTTATTACAACCCAAGAATGAATGGTTATATTTTTAGTTAAAAATTAATTTTCAACAAAACTGATTAATTGTAAACTGAAATGATGAATATTGAACTGGAATATTTGAATTTTAAATCAAGAGATGAATTTTTAACTGGAATAGTCGAATTTTCAATCGTAAAAATTAATTTTTAACCAAGAAGATTAATTTCTAGCAAAAAATAGGAATTTTCAACAAAATACATACATTTTTAATTATTAAAAAAATTAATGTTCAACTAAAGAGATAAATTTTGAACTAAAATGATGAAACATTCAATTATAATAGTTACATTTTTAGTTTTAAAAAATAATGTTGAAACAAAGAGATAAATTTCCAAGAAAAATGATGGAACATTCAATTGGAATAGTTACATTTTCAGTTTAAAGCAAAAACTAATTTTCAAAAAAATAGTTACATTATCAAACAAAGTGATGATTTTTTAACTGGAATGATGAATCATCAACTGGAATAGTTGAATTTTGAACGAAAATGATTAATTTTCAACCAAAAATATTTGTTTGCAAACAAGAAGATTCATTTTCTACGAAAAAAGACAAATCCCCTAGTAAAAAAAGATCATTTTTCAACCAAAATTTGAACAGTGAGATACATTTTTAGTTTAACATAAAGTTCAATTGAAAAGATGCATTTTTAACTAAAATAATAGAATATGTAACTGGAATAGTTACATTTTCAGTTTAAAAAAAAATAATTTTGAGCTGAAGAAAGATGAATTTCCAATAAAATAGCTCATTTTTCAAACATACTACTCTCATTTCAACTCCTTTTGAGCAATTATATTACACCAATTTACTTTATTGAGTTTATATTTTTTGTTAAATGGATTTTCTTGAAACATACCAACAAAATTAAATTTTAACAAAAGAGTTTAACTTCCAACCAAATTAAATTTTCATTCCAAACATGATAAATTCTGATCGAAAAATGTAGTTGTAGTACTTGAAATATTTCAAACAAAAAAGGTCTTAATTTTTAATAAAAAACAGGTGAATTCAACCAAAAAAGATGAAATTTCAACATGAGTAGAATTTTCAACTAAGAAAAATTGTTTAGTCAAGAGATAGAAAAAATTGCAAGCAAACTGTTGAATTTTCAAGGAAAAAGCTTAATTTTTTACCAAAAAGATGAATTATCTACCAAAAAGAACGAATTTTCAAGTACAAACGATCAATTTCGAACAAAAACAAAAGTTAAATTTTCAGTTAAAATTCATTTTCAACCAAAAATAACATGTATTTTCCAAAAAATAGTTGAATACAGTAATATTTTTTTATAAATGAAGAATAATTTTTGTTCAATTTTATGTTGCGATTAAAAAAAAATCAAGCATTTCCCTGTTTTCTAGGTATATAAAAATTCCTTGACAATTCCAGATTTTTCAGGTAGGGTAGACACCCTGTTAAATAGAATTTAATGTAAATCCACATGAATTTATAAAATTAGGTTTCAACTGCTAAATTTTCACTTAAATTAACTAGAATTCAGTTTGAATTTTAATAATACAATAAAAAGTAAAAAATTCGATTTTTCACAGAAAAAGTTTAAAGTATGGGGCGGACATAGTCTATTGACTACCAATTATTCCTAATAATCAGAAATTAAATTTTTTAAAGAACCAGGTTATCTTACACTGTCAGTTCTCAATTTCCAGTCCTTCTTCTCGTCTCCAACCGTGTCTTTGATTATTTTCATCTGTTCTTCGAGATTCTTGGCAGAAAATAACGTCACGTCAGGAACTTCATCGAAGGCTTTAATAAATGATTCTTCGTCCACTGCTCCAGCTTGTCCTGAATTATAATAATTATTAAGAGAAGATGATAAAAAATTGTCATAATTAATAGAACATTCTGATTTCAGTATTTTTATTTTTATTATTAAATTTAAATTAACAGCGATTATGAAAATCAGTGAGATAAAAGAAAGTGACCCATGAAATAAAAATTCTCTCATTCAATTGAATGACTTATCAGTATCACTAATTACAATTAGTGAAAAACAAACGAGTCTAATGTGCTAGATGATATTAAAGCGAATAAGTGAAAACGAAGCATGCGACATTAATTAATCAAGAGATTGCTCGCATAAATTTCCTTTCATTCAAAGTCAGTCTTTCTACATTTAAAATGTACAATTTCTAAAATCAAATACAACGATTTACGAAGTTGGATTTTAAACATTTGTTTTCTGAAGTCGAATTTATAGTAGAAATTGAAACTATGACTAGAAAATGATTTAGGAATTGGATCCCTCTTATCAAGTGTAAAATTTGAAGGAACTTTTTTTATCGTACCTGGTCCAGATCTAACTGACGGAATTCTTTTGATATTCGTAGCCCTCGAATTCACGTCTGGATCTGCCATGCAAAGCGAAACGGTTAACGGAAGCTCAATGAGTTACATCAACTTGCAGAAAAAATATACAATAAAAAAACGTAGCAACACAAATGGGTGATTTAACAAAATTAATAAGCATCCTGAATAAAAAAATATTAAATGGATGACAATTTTGAAGCCTTGAAAATTCTAAACAAATTCTCGATTTTTAATTATAACTATGAAAATTTGTACACAGGGTGTTTCACTCAAATCGTGAGAAATAATTCCCTGACAATTCCACGATATTCCGAAATATATTAGCACCATCGTTTAATTAAATAATACGGAAAACATGATTAATCATTTCTTGAATTTGTCTGTAGAATCATTGAATTTGAATAATAATTAAAACCCAATTTTATTATATCTTATATTTAAAGTTCAATGCATATTCAGGTAAAATTAATGTGGGTATATACAATTAATGTAAATGCTGCACTTTCAACAAAATAGATGAATTTTCAACCAAATTGATGAATTGTTAACCAAAAAGATAAATTTACAGTCAAAAAGATTGATATATACAAAAAAATCAACAAAATACATGAATTTTCAACTGAAAAATACAATATTGCAACCAAATTGTTGAATTTTGAACTAAAAAATATGAATTTTCAACCACAAATGAAATAGTTAATTTTTCAGTTAAAGAATTAAATTTCGAGAGAAGAGATGAATTTTCAACTAAAATGATGAATCTTCAACTCAATTAGTAGTTGGATTTTAAACAAAAAAGATTAATTTTCAACTAAATTAATGAACCTTTACTTGGAATAGTTGAATTTTCATCCAAAAATATGATTGTTCAAACAAGAAGATTAATTTTGGAACCAAAAACATGAATTTAAATCAAGAAGATTAATATATGCTGAAAAAGATAAACTTTCAACAAAATATATGAATTTTCAACTGAAGAAGACAATACTGCAACCAAATTGTATACTTTTGTACCAAAACAGATCAATTTTCAATAAAGAGATGAATTTCCAACTAAAATTATGAATCTTCAACGGGAATAGTTGAATTTTAAACAAAAAGATTAATTTTTAACTAAATTGATAAACCTATAATTGCAATAGTTGATTTTCATCCAAAAATATGATTGTTCAAGCAAGAAGATTAATTTTTGAACCAAAAACATTAATTCTCAACCAGGAAGATTAATATATCTAAAAAAAAGACAAATTTCCAACAAAAGACATGAATTTTCAATGAAAAAGGACAATATTGCAACTCAATTGTTGAATGTTGAACTAAGAGATCAATTTTCAACCAAAAATCGAACAGTTAAATTTTCAGTTAAAATAATTTTCAACTACAAAAACAAAAAAGATGCACCTTGAACTGCAAAAGTTGAATTTTCATCCAAGAAGATGAATTTTCAAACAAGAAGATTAATTTTTTAACCAAAAACATGAATTTTCAACCAAGAAGATTAATATATACTAAAGAAGGCAAATTTTCAACTGAAAAAGACTCAATTCTTGAATTTTGAACTAAAAGAGGTAAATTTTCAACCAAAATTCGAACAGTTGAATTTTCAGTTGAAATAATTTTCAACCAAAAGATCAATTTTCGATTAAAATGATGAATCTTTAACTGAAATAATTTAATTTTTAACAAAAAAGATTAATTTTCAACTAAATTGATAAATCTTTAACGGGAACACATATTTGAATTTTTAACTAAGAATATTAAGTTCTAATTAAATTTGTAGTAAAAATATAGTACTTAAAGCGATTTATTTTCAACTAAAATGATGGAACATGCAATTGGAATAGTTATACTTTCAGTTAAAAAAAATTAATTTTCGACAAGGAACACAAAATAATATTAAAAAAAAAGTTATATTTTTAAAGAAAGAGATGAATTTTCAATTAAAATTATGAATCTTCAACTGGAATAGTTCAATTTTTAATCAAAAAGATGCATTTTTAACCAAAACGATAAATCTTTAACTAGAATAAACGAATTTTCAACCAAAAAGATTAATTTTCAACCAAAAAGATTAATTTTCAATCAAAAAGATTAATATTCAACCAAAAAGATTAATTTCTACCAAAAAGATGAATTTTCAACTAAAAAATATAATTTTTTAGGCTGTGCTTGTTGTCCCGAAAAATTGGGGGAGTTGGAAAAGGAGATGCACTAGTCATCCCAAAAATTCGGTTAAAAAAATTAATTTTTAACCAAAGAGATGAATTTTTAACTAAAAAGGTGAAATATTCAACTGGAATAGTTTGAGTGAACAAAAAAATTCAACAAAAATTCATTTTCAGCCAAAGAAAAAACGAATTTTCAACAAAATGGCTTCTTTTTTAACCAAAGAAATTAATTTTCTACCAAAAAATTAATTTTTAACAAAAGAGTACTCAATCAAACAATACAATTTTCATTCCAAAAAATATGAATTCTGAACAAAAAATGTATTAGTTGATACTTCAACCAAAACAGTTTTTAATGTTTAATAAAAAATAGTATTCAACCAAGAAAAAAGCTTCAACATAAGTTGAATTTTCAACTAAGAAAGATTTTTCAGACAAGAGAAAAAATTATTAACAAACTGTTGAATTTTCAAGCAAAAAGATGGATTTTTCAACCAAGAAGATTAATTTGTTACTAGAAAGTAAGAATTTTCAACAAATTACATTAATTTTCAACCAGATACTTCAATTTTCAACTAAAAGCGACCAATTTATAATCAAAAATAGAATAGTTAAATTTTCAGTTAACAAAATTAATTTCGAAAAAAAAAAAAAACGAATATTCAATAAAATACGTAGACAGGAATATAAAACTACTTTTAAAAATGAATAATTGTCATTCAATTTTATATTGCAATTTGTAAAAAAATTAAACACATTCTCCCAAAATTCCCTGACAATTCCAGGTTTTTCAGGTAGAGTAGACACCCTGCGTACATGTTATTTATCATTTTGTGAATTATGAATTCTATCGAGGAGCAAAGCGTGATTAACAAAAATTCTGCGAACCATGCCTTTGGGAAGGTACATATTAATGATAAAAATTCAAGATAAAAACTGTGCACACAAGTATAATTTAATAAAATAATTCTAAAAAATTTCGCCTGCCTACCTGGCATCGAAAGAACTTGTTTCGCTGGACCAAATTGACTTTTCTTCTGCAGCAAACTCGCAGTGACCTTTTTCACTGGAGCTGATCGTATCTGAATATGAATTTATAATTAAATTTCAAATTCCAAATACCAAAGAAATACTCAAGATGGATAGAAATCTATATATGAAAAAGATATTTTTCTTACCGCTCTGTCAGGTTCATCCGGCTCTTTTCCAACTGAAAAAAAAAGAAGAGTATACACTGTATATTCTAAAATTAAATACAAAAATGCAAATTTCGAGCAATAACAGGAATTTGTTTTTTCAAATGAAAAGTACCTAAATGTGGATACAACCAGGGAGGTTTGTGAACATCACAATGACAGCCTCTTGCTCTCGCGCCAGGATGTTTCATAATATTATCCCATTGGAGGATCCAACTGCTGCTCGCATCCCAGATTTTTTTATCAATACTGGGATATTTCGCCAAGCCTCGATGTGGACATCGATGTCCATTTGACATTAAAATTTCCGTATCGTTCATTTTTATTAAAAAATTGTCTTACACGATTAATTCAATTTTTAATTGTTCTACATGATTTTTCACTTCGGTCCAGCCGATTTTCTTTTCTCTTCACTTTATCACTTCACCACTCATCTCTGATAAAACGTTTTAATTCTGCCTCTAAAATCTAAAAAAAATTGTTTCGATAATTTCAACTCGGAAATATTCGAATTTAAAAAAGTTTTAAAACTTGAAAGATAGAGATTTAATCAAAGATTTAGTTTTTAACTGAAGTCGTAATCAGTATTACTGACTAGAAATCCACGTCAATTAGCTAGAATTCGAATTGAATTGCTAGATATGTATTTAAATTAATTTCAATTGCTGGGATTCTACTTGGGTTGACATGAATATCTATTTGAAATATTTTGATTTGCTAGTATTCCATTTTAATTAACTTAAACTAATTAATAGAATTTCACTAGAATTAACTAAAATTATAATTTAATTGCTTGCATCTTATTTGAATTAATTTAAATATCCACAAATCTGTTTCAAATAATTCAAGTTGCTACTTATTTCAGTTTATAAGTTAAAAAAACATGTTCTATCTAAAAAAAAGTGGTGTAACGAATATATCTAAAAAATCTCGCAATCATTGTTGATGAAAAGCTGATTGGATTTCATTGCTTCTAGTTGCTTTATATAATAAATTTGAAATTTTGAAAATTAAATCTGCAAATAAGCCCATTTAATAAGAAACCCCATTAGAAAACTTATACGAATTGAGAAACAATTGTGCTGGTTTGCTCTTGCTTTTTATAGTATCAAATGTAATTTAAATGCATTCAAATTAAATAAAAGGCAAGAAAAATTGACTTTAAATTAAATAAACATTTAGGAACGGAATGGATAAGAAAAATGAAATTACCCTAGAATTCAGTTTGAATTGCTTGAATCAGATCAGAATCACAGTTGCCAGATTTCTAGTTGAGTTTATTGGAATTGAATTTTATTTACAGAATTAGCGATAATATTTTTATTGAATTGAAAAACAGAATTGCTTAGGAGAATTTAATAAGGAAAAAGATTTAAATTTAAATTAAAGTCTTAATGAGTGGCAAGGAATTCCACTCTGATTCAGTTAAGCGAAGCGAGCACAAGAAAACCAGGAAATCGCAGTTCCCAGTGAAATCCGGGGTTTTGTAAATTCTTGGCTGGCAAGTATAGGGAAAGTGATATCCATTGTTCTTTCTAAATTACTAGACTGATATAATCTTGAGGCCTACAATCCGCCTTACTCTAATTAAGAAACAAACTAATTATTTTTTAAACAAAAATCAGACCTCACAAACCCTATGGGATAAAATATAGGAACCAAAGGGTACTTTTTTGCGTTCAAAGGGTAACAAATTCAGGATAAATTAATAAGATGTAAAAACAAGTTAAGTGCAAAAAAATTCAAATAAATTGGAAAAAAATTTTAATAAAAAAAATTCCATTTATTTTCGTAAAATTGGAATAAATTTAGCGGGATTTAAGGTAAACAGAACAATGCGATAAAATTCATCAAATTTCAAGGTGAATTTTTGAAAAATCAAATGAATTGCAAACATTTTAAAAATATAAAAAAACTTCACTGAATTCAGTAACTTTGGAATAAGCTCAGAAAAATTAAAGGGAATTCCAACGAATTTGTTGAAATGCCTAAGAATCCAAGGTGAGGTTAAAAGAATTTAAGATCAATTAAATAAAAAATTGTAAAAAATTCATTGAATTAAATAGAATTGAGTAGATT